>ML810797.1:391314-422335 GCA_009831015.1 Picea engelmannii | reverse complement strand
CCAAACATGAATACAGTATTTTGAATATGTGCAGGTAAACCTCCTATATACATCATAAGAATTTCTTGGGTATGTAAAGGAATATCTAACATCAATTCCATTTTACGAAAGCCATCAATGTATTCTTACATTGTTTGTCCTTTGCTTAGTTATAAATCTTTCCATTCAATTAATGCTTTCTCTTTATAACCCAAAGGGTAGAATTGCTTTCTAAGTGCAGAAATAAAACTTTGCCATGATGGAAATACATTACCCACTTGTTGCATGTCATTTTGCAACTTGTTTTTCCTCCAGATGAGTGTTATGCCTACAAGTCTTAATGATGCCAACTTAATTTGTGTGGCCTCATCCTTGATATGTTGCACATTACAATAGACCTCCATCTGTCTGACCCAATTGTCAAGTCTCTCTACATTAACTTCACCATCATACATGGGTAATTCGAATTTAATATCAAGTTTTAATAAAGGCATTTCATTCTTATGTTTATGGACATGTTTCTTTGCATTGGATTTAGAACTTGAACTTGAAGAAGAAGAAGAAGGAGGAGGTGAAGATGGAGGTGAAGGAAGAATTTGAGGAGGATCCTCTCCTTCTTCACCTTTTCCCTTTGAAGATTCACCAAGAACTAGTTTCTTTCGTTCCAAGTAATCCTCATACAAAACCTTCATCATCTCCGACATAGCAAAGAAAGTTTTTCGAAACTCTTTCTCATCCTGAGAAAGTCCCTCTTCTGATGCCATCTTCTCTCTTTGAGAAGTTGTCTTTCTCAATTCAATTAATGGATTCTCTTCAACAAGATTGCCTTCACCACAATGTAGCTTTTGCCTAGTTAACATGCAAAACTCAAATCCAAACGTCAACTAGTTCTAATACCACTTGATCTGAAACGATCTTTTACATGACAATGGTTGAGTTATTGAGCATGTTTTATTTAACCAATTAGTACGCTTAAAGAAAGAGGAAGAAGTATAGAATAATCATAGCATCCATAAGCACATATGCAGATCTGAAATAAGCAATAAACAACAACAAACCATAAACACCAATGTGATAATGGAGTTCGACAATCTCGCTTACGTCTCTGGGCCTTTGTCTTAGTGGGTGAGGGTGAGGCTTTCTTATTTTATTTCAAAGCTCAATAATTACATCAAAGTAGTGCCAAAAGGTTACAAAATTGATCTGGTCTTGTTCTACCAGATCTCAAGAACCTAACAGAAGAAACGACACTCAAATCGGATGACCGGAGCTCCCAGAAATGGCTCGCAAAGGTGCGCTCCTCGACAGCTTCCTTGCATAAAAATGGCTTTGGCTTGGCAAATATTCAGCATAAACCTTCTCTAAATCTCCTTCATGGCCTCAAAAAGGCCTAGTTTATATAGATCTGAAGTTGGTATCTGTCTTTGAACTTCCCCCCAAGATCTGGCCTAAAAAAGGGCCCAATATCCCCTAAAAAGGGCCAAAAATCTCCAAATTCTATTGAAGAAATCAAATAAAATCACTATTATATAGTGAAAAACCCAAAAATGCACATACAGAGGCGCAACCCCTTTTTTCCGCACCCCCGGTCGTATGGAGACACTTGCATGTGGCCTTGGGCTAAACTGGGCACGTTCGCCCCCCTGTACCTCGACTCTTGGTCGCTTGCAGGTAGCTATGTGCCCACGAGCTTGGCCCCACGCACCAACACAATTGTAGTGCCTGGTCGGTGGGATAGCTTGATTGACCGGAGCTAACCCAACAAAATCCGCACTATAAGTTTACACCGGGTCATATGGTAAGAGTTGTGGGGAGTACCATAGATTCGTGGCCTGGATCCCATATCGCCACGAATATACATAGAGAAGAGTTAAGCTATGGTGTAAGGTCATATGGGGGTGATAAGACCGCGGGTTGGGGCTAGGCCCCAGCCCTTTCCACCACCATTTAACCAATCATGCAACTTTATATATATAAAACACCACACAAGGTTAAGACCCAACGCGCAGGCAGGCTGGCTAGCCTGGCCTGCCAAGTCACTAGCCCGATGGAGAGGTCCCATGTTCGAAACTCATAGAGTCCAACAAATTTTGCAAAGGCCAACACAACCAATACCTAGGTACCACATGGAAGCCCACGTCTGGGCCACGTGGTACCACCTCATTTGTCACATTCTGATGCCACATGTCAAGCATCGATTGGTCCAGCTCTACCACAAAATCTTTCCTATCAGTTGACCATACCCTACCATGTGTCTCTGTATGGATGTGCCACGTGTTTCCCTTGCAGTGGTGACACGTGTCACTTTCCGGTTGGTCCACCTGTCATGTCCATGTCAGTGTCCGTATGCCCAGTCAACCTTCCACGTGTCTCCTCCAGAAGCTGCCAATTGTTCCTTGCCACGTCATTTGTACGATCGTACGACCTATACAGTCATCCTGCCACATGGCACTGTACGGACTGTGCGAACTATACAGTCATCATTTTTTTGCCTGTTTGGAAAAACAAACAGATCGCCATAACTTGAGCATACGATGTTCGTTTGAGCCCGTTCAAGTTGTGCTGGGTTCATATTGACGAGGCCTACACACACATCCATTTTGAATCCATTCTGAGACCTTTGATTTTTAGGCCTTTCTAAGCCCCATCAAGCTCCTGGATCCAAATTTGGATCACTAAAGGAAGGAGGGTATGTGGGCATAGACCTTGCAATGCTAGTTATCACCCTCTTCTTATATGCATATCACATTGTTCTTTCTAAGGAAAGCTTTTGTCCTAAAAAAACAACTTCAAACTATCAAAGATATTTGTACTAGCTTTGGGATGATGTTGAACATTGATCAAACAAGGATAACGGTCATCGAGTCTATAAATGTCACTTTCTCTAAATTTTTCTTTGATAACCACAACTTGGAAGAAGTTCCTTCATACAAATATCATGGAATTGACATACATTGTAAGCTAAATTGGAACCATAATGTAGAAAAGAGGATTAGCGATGGTTGGAAATATTTTTATGATATCAAAAATAGTTATGGAGAAGTTGAGTAAGTGCCTTTTACTAACTTCATCACCTTAACTACACATACTATAACTTGTTTGTTATGGAAAATTTATTGACAAAACCCACATCCTAAGCTAGGATAGAAGAGGGTCATTTTACTTGAAGCAATAAATATTATTTAAAATCGATGATTAATTTATGAGTTCTTACAGGATAGAAATCATTAAAAAATGACAAGTGTAGAATCTATTTATTCAAATAAAGTCTCATTCATCAGCATCACTCTTATTATCTCCATTCCAATAAACATATTCTTATTGTGCCTCCATTGCTTCAAATCCCTTCCCATTTATTTTTATGGTATATTCATTCCATCTTACCTTTGGTGACCATGCCATATGATGTTATTCACATGGATGGGTGTTGTTCCTTCTATTCCAACAACCCACTATTGACTTCCTTTTAAACAAGTTTTGTTAAAAACTTTGTTTTCTCTTGATGTTCCCGGTGTGTTCCTATGGACTACCACCAACAAACCACTACTCTGTATGTCTCAGTAGCAGCATCTAAATCTTTTTAGATATTGTTCTCCACCCAATGCATCTATATTACACAATGTAGGTTTTATGATCATACTTTGAGCACTTGTCCCCATCGACATATTCTATTGAAGTAAATCCATCTGAGGTCTTATTACATAGAGGCCCAACATAGTGATCCTCAATAGTTTGTACTCAACTTACTTTTAGAAGATACACTCATCCTAATCCTTTGGGATTTCAGTTGGGTGTGTGGCCTTTGTTGTCACAATTTTTACATCAATGCAATCTACAATACCCTATAGGTGAATATTTCCCTTGTTGACTCAAAACTATCTTTTAGGAAGAATCGACGTCTCTTTATGAATTAAAATCTTTCAAACACCAATGAATCATGTGAATGTCAACTAGCATCTAAATATGATATAAAAATAATATATATATGAGATATAAAAGATGAGTTGATAAAACACAATTTGAGAAAAGCATTGTTTTAAAGGAAACTTGGGCTTTCATTAAAAAGTGTTTTTGCATCATTTTCGATTCCAACCAAATATGATATTTTAACCTTTGAAATAGGCTACATATAGGATTTTAGGTATTGCACACTCAATGCAAATCCCATAATCCAATTACGGACTGCGCACTCAATGCAACTCCTAGAATCAAATTTCAACACATGCAAGTGTGAAATTCTATAGTTAAATTCTCTCACCTATGAGCCAAGTTGCACTTTATGGATTATGGACACTTTTAAATTTGGGTTGAAGTTTGACTTGTGACCACTCATTTGAAAGTCCTATCTATCCTTTACATCTTGAAAAAAATGATTCTTTGTTTGGAGTATATATGAAGAAGTTTTAAGCTTCAAAAGTTATATAAACTTCAAGGCCCTTGCCCAAACCCAAGTTGATTCTTTGTTTCGAGTCTATAGATTCTTTGTTTCAAGTCTATATGAAGAAGTTATAAGCTTCCAAAGTTATGTAAACTTCAAGGCCCTTGCACTTCACAAACTACCCTCTCAACCCATTTCATCACATTGCCTCATCACATTGTTATTTTAAATATACTCTTAATACAACGCTTCACAAACTACCCTCTCAACCCATTTCATCACATTGTTATTTTAAATATGCTCTTAATACATTCTCAGCCTATTGCCTAAAATCATGAAGTATGAGTTTTAATTCTTCACACTTCTGTTAATACATTCTCGGGTTATTTTCTCTTAAAACGTTCCCAGTCTATTTCCTAAAGTCACCAAATATGAGTTTTAACTCTTCACATAAGACCTCTTGGGAAACATTTTGAATTATAAATCTTCAATGAAGACCTTATCGACCCACTTTACAAACTTAGTTTTTAACAATGTACAAGTCTTACAATGTTTAGATCACTACTTTAACAATGGAATTAGCCCGAAAAAACTTTCAGACTTTTATATGGAATTAGCCCCCAAAACACTTCTGACTTCTTTTAAAAATCACTAAATATTAAAAACTCCTCCACCCAATGCATCGAATGCAATCAATCCATCTCTATCTTATCTACCCTCCCCTACTGGAAAGATTGTAATGTGGTCACAACTGGAATCTACGACGTTTGGTGTTTCTTCTACTATTTACACTTACACATTTGAAATAAAATCCCTTAAATTCCACATTTCTTTGTCGCTGCTATAATACTTATTAATAAAAATGAAATATGAAATCTTATTTGGCTTAGTAGAGAACTCATAAATGGACCATATATTTGGACTATTTTGTTTTCCAATAAATATAAAAAATATTATGCAAAATGAAGAATAACCTAGCAATGGATTTGATTTTTGTTGTTTCAAAACTTTTAAATATCACCTTGCAACCAGAAAATTCATGCTGTTATTTTCATTTTAAACTTTTAATTTCAAAAATTTCAAATATCACCTTGCAACCAAAAAATTTATCCTTTTAAGTTGTTATTTGTTATTTTGTTGTTATTTTCATTTTAAAGAAAATATTATGTTCTGAATTTTCCATAAAATTCGCCATCGATTTGCAGTGCCATTCTCCGTAATTACCCCCTTCTTCCTACTATCTTGTTCTTCCTTTCATTTAGATGGAAAATATCTCACCCAATTTTTTGGGCATTGTTAGAGAAGAAGAATAAGCAACCTTGTCACTTAATCAAAAGTAGGTTGACAGAAAATCCTAAATCCAAACGTGAAGTGGAGACTCAAATCCTTAATTCAAACTTGGCCACTGCACTTTTCATCATCATGCTTCTAACATGTGGGGTAGCTTCTCCTCCTTACATTCACAACATTTTCAATTTCTTAACAAGTAACAATTAAAGACATGATAAATGGTAAATATACCATTTGATGTATACCACTCGTTGAGGAACATTGAGAAGGAATGGTTCGAATATTCATGATCCAAGCCCTTGAAGGTCAAAAGAAACCATGGACATGGGAATAGCATGTGTTGCGCTTCAACTCTATGAGAGAGCTCACTTGAATGATTTTCTCCTTGTTTAACCTATAACCAAGAGAAAATAGGATTAAGACTTGGTGAGGGTCAGGGACCTATAACCTAGAGAAAATAAGCTATGAAGGAATCAAGACATTGGTGTTTATGAGAGCCACTGTAGCAAACACAACTAACATGACGTGACACGTGACAAAGCTTATCGCATTTAATCTATGAAGGACTTAATTAAGTGTTTGTTGGATTTTTTTTTAATTTAGTGGTCTTTTCACATCTTTTACCAATTAAATATTAGATATTTAAAGTTTAAACTCATTCCATACAAAATGTAAATTCATGTATTGAATATGTGTAAACAAATGAAGTCCTAGTATTAAACAAGTGTTGCATGGTAGCGTAGTCCTTACCGGGTTGGAATGAGAATAAATGCACATGGATGGGGGAATAAGTAGTGGAGGCAAATGGAAACTGCAGCGGACACGCGGAAAGCAGCATGAAG
Source organism: Picea engelmannii (assembly GCA_009831015.1). NCBI lineage: Eukaryota > Viridiplantae > Streptophyta > Pinopsida > Pinales > Pinaceae > Picea > Picea engelmannii. The sequence continues at coordinate 415,846 of ML810797.1, read as the reverse complement.
TACATGTGGTATCAATGCAGAAATGACACGTGGATCCTAGAGCAATTGTGGCATTGAAACCATTTAGTTTTTGAAAGTATTTTCATTATAATTATATTGTGTTTTGCATAATCCATCTTACTTTTATTTTTACCAATAGTACACAAGACAGAGTCTGACTTGCCATGTTCGAAATTTTTGTTCCTACCTTGCGTGTTTTATCTCTTCAATGTATTTATGAAATTTATTCATAATGATTTATGTATACTTCCAACTGGTTTGAGTTAAGTACAATTTGCATAGTCACTTCTTTAAATAGATCATCTCGGTTGTGTGTCTCTATATGTGTTAGGATAAATAAAGTTATATGTGGTGGCAAATAAACAAAAATATTTGTTTTTGAATTCCACTGCGTTCTTATAGATGTGGTACTCCTCTATAATTTTTTCATGTGGCATGTATAGTTCAAATGTGGGACTTAGAGAATATCTGTCGCAATGACTTAAAGCAATACAAAATGATCAAAAAGTTTTTTTTTTTTTTTTTGAAATAAAGGTTCCTGGAAAATAGGACCAAGAATGACACACATTAAACATTCAAATTAAATAAATACAATCCATTGACATTCATCATATTTGAAGATAAAAAAAATTGAGCACATAAAAATAAAAGCAGATGAACAACATGCATAAAGAGAACTAGTTTTTCATTTCGAAAAAAGTATTTTTCTTTGAAATATATCAAAAAATAACATTGTTTGTTACATATTTCTAGAAATTTAAATGTGTTTGTCATATAGACTGGGATTGGGGCTCCCGCGGACCATAAAAGAAATAAGCACAAGAAATTGGACTATAGAAAGAAGAAGTGGGTGATGATAGAGAGAAAGACCTAAAAAGAAGAAATTAGAAGTTATCAGTCTTTGGTTAGACATTTTTATTTAAAGAGGTGGAATAGATGGATTGATAAACAAAGCAGGATGTGATCAATATAGACCCACAATGATGGTATATATCTCCCTCTTTGTTATTTGCTTGCTGATACCTTTTTATTTTTGTCATCGACGGCTACTGGAATCATGCCAACTACCTGTTTCCCTTCGTTAGTGAGCTTGTCAATTGCCCTTTGGAGCCATTATTCAATGTAGCCTCTCATGGGTGCCACGTTGATCTCATCCCGGATTTTTATGTTGAAAAGCTCATTTTCTAATTCTCTTAGATCAATAGAAAGATTATGCAGAGCCTGATCAATTTCTTCATTTTGTACCGAATAGTCGACTAGCCAGTTGTCCACATCATCTTCACCATATTGAAGGATGTTGTAAAACTTTTCTAAAGACAACCCCTTAAAAATATCAAATTGTTCATCGAAGGCTTGCTTGGTTAAGGGCAATGAGTTGACGATTAAGTTGGGGTCTTGGACCTTGTTGGTACTTCCGGCTAAGTCTATTTTGGTTAGCTTTCTGAATAATTCTTCTTTCTTTGATATGGCTTGCTCACATGATTGGACAATGAGATGCAGGTTCTTCACTTTCTCTTTCCAGCATGCATTTAATTGAGTGATCCAGTTTGGGGAGGCGAGATCTTCTTGTCTTCTTCTCATATCTGTCATGTTTCTGACATGGATGCCAAAAGGTATGACCGTCTCTATATAGAAACGTTCTTCATTTTTTAAATCCGCCTACAAATGTTCGTGCAAAGCATGTGCCCTCGTTCCAAGGGAAGCCATACTTTGTGATTGTTACACCTCAAAATTACTCACTTTCCAAGTGTCCTAAGTGTCGTCATTAGTGTCACAAGTGTCGCATCTTGACGGCAAGTGTATAAGTGTTGATGACATCATACTGCCTTCTTGTCAATGTCATGCCTCCAACAACATGACAGGGACACTTAGGACACCTCAAAGATTAGTTGTGAAGAGGAGGAATCAGTCTACTAGAAATACAAGTCTCTTGCTATTGGAAGAACCACTAAAAATTGAGTTTCAGAGAGGAGCGCTCCCCTATACACTGTCAGGTGGCACTATAACACTCTGTCCATCCTTTTGGGGGAGTGTTATAACACCAGTGCTTGCTTTCCTTCTCTTGGGGAGCGCTATAATTCACTGATGCACTTTTTGGAGGAGCGCTACCTATTCTGAGGGAAATTTTGTTTGTTGAGAATATTGAGGGAAAGATCCCCTCGATATCTGAAGGTGGTTGGTTTCAAATCCTTGGTCAAGCCATGATCTTAAGGCAGATCCATAACTGAAGGAGGAAAATCCTCAACTTACCCCAAAGATATCTCAAGTGGTTGTGCCTCCCCAAGCCAATATAAACAGGCATTCTCATGGTGAAATGGAGAGGATTGTGAAGCATCCAAACTATGATCTCATGAAGAAAGTGTATTTTGGAACATCAGCATTCAGTGTGTGGATTGTTTGAGCAAGGGTTTGGACGAGGAAGGCTTGACGAAGCTGCTACACTCACATCTATGGCTGTAAGAATTCTTCGTTGTTGTTCTCTTTAATATAATATGCTTGGCCTGTTTCTTTCAAATCTATGTTTGATCTCACATGAATTTTTCTCTAATAGATAGGTCTATTTCGAACTAATCTCAGTAGAGTAGGAAGTTGTTTGTACTTTTGTTTGTCTATAGGGTTTATTGAGGAATTCAAGATTGGAGCTCAACTCGGACCATGCAGGGACAAAAATCGGTAAAAGGTACTTCTTTTCTCCTTCCTCCTCATACATTAGTTTATCTAGATCTAAAAGGAAGTCAGTGTCCATGATAAGCATCTTTTGTCTTAAGATTTAAGAGTCTAGCTCTCAAGAGGAGATCTACTTGTCCGCAAGGAGATTTTCCTTCAACAGAAATTGGCGACTCCGTTGGGGAACGAATCAAAACTTTCAGTTTTGGTTTTCCTCACAGACCTTGTCTTACCCTTTGTTATTTTTAGACCTTATTCACCCCATATGTTTGATTTCATATGTTGATTGACTCCTTACCCCATCACATTCATCTTGATTGCCAAAGTTTGACTGAAATTTTGGGTTTTTTGGACAATTTTGTGAGCTATGGAAGCCTGGCACTCCCCTACCTTGTTATTAGGGAGCCAGTGCTCCCTGAAGGCCTTGGACAGAGCGTTATTGCGCTCTGGTGCCCCTTACACCAGAGCGCCAGCCTCTCTTTGCAAAAAAATCCTTTCTAGAATTGTCTTTTCTGAAGATTAGTCTATATTTTTTCACTTGTTGAGCTTCTTTGTGATCCAATGCTTCTTCTTATTGACCTTTGACATCCTTCCTTCTGATAAATAAGCACCTTTTTGTTCAGATTTTGTGGCCTTCTTCCTTATTTTGAGTTTTTCTGTTGTTGAGAACTTGGAATCAATCCACTGCTTTCTTCTCTCTTATCCAACTGAGCAGGAACTTTGGTGAAGGGCATCAGAAATCTGTGAATCATCTTATTTGGTTCTTTGAGGTCATTTTTCTTAAACATCTCTCTTTTGTGTGATTTGTTTGAGTTTCTTTGTTATCTTTTGTTTTCTTTTGCTTCTTGTTTCAATCATAGAAAGAGGGTGTGTTGTTTGTGCGAAATCTGCTTGTGCTTGTCTGAATCTCCTTGATCTGAAAGGGTAGTTGGAAGAAGAAGTTTTTGCATTGAATTAATCATCATTCGCATACAAACGACAAACATACATATTAGTGATTGGTTTGCATATTAGAAGGCATTTCTAAAATGTTTTAACATTGCATTGGATTTGATTAAGAAACAATTGCTTGAGGACATTCCATATTAGTGTTTGATAGTGAAAACGACTCTTTCTCTTTCCCTTAAATAGGCGTTCATTGAACATAAATGATTGATTATCATATTTTATGCATTTTTTGGGGAATTGAGTCATCATTCCATCAGTTTCACTTTCATACACCCTTTGAGTAAAGAACAATTGTAAAACGAATGCTAATTAAAAACTATCTAGAACATTTTTGTTTTTAGGATCTTCCACCAATAGTAGAGTAGGGTTAGCACTTTGGATTAGGCTGTGAGTACAACTCTCCAAATTTTTCAAAACAAACATTAGCATCCTGAGCTAGGGAGAGTCAAATACAATTGTCGTATTGGTTTTTTGGGATCCCCCTCTCACACAATTGTTATGCACGAGGTCGCATTCAGGCAAATTATGGAGATTATCCCTCCGTGGTTCAACTGTTTGTAGTGGTCGGATCGTATATTGGGGGTCACTTGAATGTATACCCACGATTATGTGTGGGAGCCTCTCGGGTTGATTTCGGACTTGTTATCCGACCCATACGCTTCGGATCGGACTGTCGACTGTACCCACCCAGGGACTCACTGCGAATTGGTGTCTTTAGTTTCCATAATCTTTAGGTACTTACACAAGGTGACAGTGAAGGGAAGTCTCACTGTACTTGGAATAGACATTGGTCAAACTCACTCGGGCTCCTTAGAGGGTAAATCCACAATTACTGCATGGAAGCTTGCACCAAGGTGAAAGTCTGTTAAGCAGGTCACCATTGTAACTATTCCACCATATCCTAGCCCCTTCTCGACTTGATCAAATGACGTTGGATTTCATCACCAACTAGTACGATCATCGAGGGAAGTTTTGTCTGCTTGGTTGATTCCTAGATTTTGTTAGCGTATGTTGTTTCTTTTTGTTAGTTGGCCCTAGTTTTTCAGTGTGTTTTTTTATTCTCCACAATTGAGCCTGTAGACGATAAAGGTCTTCGTCGATCACGTAGGATGCAAGGTCTGCCTCAGAAAGGCTATCAACCCTTACCTCCTAACCCTCCAAAAGACAACTACCGTAGAGAGGTAGAAAATCAATCCGACGCTGGAAGTGTTATTGCTCCTCCGTTAGATAACTCAAAAGGTGCTTTGGTCACGGTTGAAAATCCCACTACATATGTGTCGGTAACTCCTCTCGAACCACTTTTTGTTCATTTAGTATCCCTTGGGAACGTCATAGACGAAGAGGTCCCACGATTACCGAAGAGGATTTTTACCGAAACATATATGGGATCCACAGAACCAATCTTTGGTGATGAGTATAGGACTCATGTTCATCCTAGCACCGCAGTAGATACCAATCCCACACCTACTCATTCTATATGGAGGACTTCATTGAGACGTGATCTCTATGAACATTTCGAATCTTTTCGACAGCCCTTTCATCCTCATGACCCTCCTAGTGAAACAGGACCATCCGGTCAAACCATGAATCACCCAGTCGATCAGGTTATTAACCCTACTGTTACACTAGCACAAGTCCATCCTAATGCTGGACTCATCACCTCTACTCATCTCCAAGGCACTTCAATATCTACCCCCATTTCTACAATCTCTTACTCTATAGCTCCACATGTTCCACACAATCCTGTTGGGACATCTTATCACTCGAGAATGCGGACCCCTACTGGCCAAACAAAACCGGCTGGAGGGAAACCACCATCTAACGAACCTTTCCCTCCTGGAGGACTACCTTTCCATGGTGGGCCTACCCCTCCCGTGGGACAGCCCCCTTTTCCTACTCCTCCTGGAGGGAAACCTTCGTTTGCCAGTCATACCCCGGTCGTTAATCCACCACTGGCAGGGGGCAACCTTCGTTTGCTGGAAACTCTTCACAATCCTGGGGAGTATCTTCGAGAGGCACTTTTGTTAAACCCCACGTTGGGGGGAACTCATCTCATAATCCACTAGGAGGAGTATCAAATCTTGTTCCTTCCAGAACATCTTACGGACAACCTTATCCGGGCGGCATCCCAAACACCACCTGGAGTTCTCTAGGACCACAGTCTTATCCTCCTCATGGGTCTAATGCGTATCTGCCTCCAGGATCTACTCCTTACCATTCTCAAGGGAAAAATGTGTATCCTCCTCATGGGCAAGAAAATCACCCAGCCTATAATGCTCATAACCCACCAGGTTATGCAAATGTTTCTCATCCATCATCGAATCCTGTTTATCCTGGCCATCAACAACCATATGTAGGAGGACCTACTAGTTATAACTATCCACCTAACCCAGTTTATGGTCCTACTGGTGTTCCTATGCCGCACCAGTATCATTCGCAAATTAACCAACAACTACCTTTCCTTGCGACTCTGGATCTCCCAGACTTGTCTTGGTTAACTAATGATCCTATTTTCCATTCACCGGTTTGGCCAGTCATTCCAGCTAAACTTCCTTCTGATATTCCGAAATTTGACGGAAAATTTGGTGAAGATACAAACAACCATGTGATGACTTTCCATTTATGGTGTTCATCAAACTCCCTCATGGATGATTTTGTACATTTGTGTCTTTTCCAGCGAACATTATAGGCTCAGCGACAAAGTGGTATATTGAACTACCACGTGCTTCTTTTCATGATTTCAATTCCCTTGCCATGTCTTTCCTCAAGCACTTTCAATTGCCTATTCGCTACGAGATGAGTACTAAACTCTTGACCTCCTTTCGTCAAACTGACTCTGTGCATATCTCTGACCATATTCATGAGTGGAGGCGACAATGAAGGATGATCAAGGCAATCATTCCTGACATATTATTTGCGGAATGGTTTAATAAATCACTTTTACCCCCGATCACTTGTGATGTCACTATTGGTGGCGCGGTCACAGAGGAACAAGCCATCGCTCGGGCTCAGTATTTAGATTTGGTTTATTCCCAATCTGGTACTTTGTATGATTTTCTTCCGAATGTTGCTTGAGCTAATACCGATCCATCTAAGTCATCATCCTCATCTCATGCAGATGGTGTTATCGATTCCATCAAAACTCAATCTTTTTCCAAATCGACCACACCCTCCTCTACCTCCCCCCGAACTCATATCTTTGAGGTGAATGCAGTTCAATATGCCCCTTCACAACAATCCAGAGGTAAGAAGAAGACAAAGAATAAATCAAAAAATAACAATGAACAACCAAAAAATCAAACACCTGCTACCAAAAATAAAACACAACGGAAACTGAAATTCCCGTGTATCATTTGTGGTGATGATCACTACACTCGAGACTGTCCACTTCACAATGAAGTGGTCAAAATTTTCCAAGGGAAGCCACAACCCGCTGTGCTTACTCATCCTTTTCCACAGTAGCAATCCATGGTTGTTGAAAACCCCTCTCTTGGGGGTAGTTCAATCCATCCTAATGATGAGGCCTCGTCGAGTGCACATATTTATATGTTTAATGGGATTAATTTGACCACTTGCTCTAAGACATATGACACACCAGGTAACCTTGACAAAGGAAAAGACATTAACGGTACCGATACTTTACTGGATCCATCATCGTCCTCCATTAGTCTTCCATCGGTTAATCCTTCGTCTGGACCACTTCAGATTGAGAAACCCACGTTCGAATCTATCTTACGCCCTCCTAAGACCACTATCCACAAAGCTACCTTTAATCCTAGTTCATGTTCCACCCATAACTACAACATTGTTGAAGATTTGGCTCAAGCACCATGTGTTATGTCTACGTTAGAAGTTCTACAACACTTCCCCAGTCAACGTAGAACGCTCTTGGCTGCTCTTGGTGCTGTTGATCCCAAGTTGTCCAACCATATCATGTTTAACCTGCACAATTATGCATCTTGACTCTCTCACCAACTTTCTTTTCAAGTTGATGTTGTTGTTCACAATCAACAAGTACATCGAACTATTCTGGATGAGGGAGCCTCAACTTGTGTCATGTCTTTAACATGTTGGGAAGGTTTAAAATCACCCACACTTAACAAATACCCAACGATGTTACGCGCCTTCAATGGGCGAGGTTTTCATCCCCATGGGATTTTACAGTCCCTGCCCATCCAATTGGGTGGCAAAACTATTACTATTGATGTCGAGGTGGTCGATGCTCCCCTTGATTACAACTTGTTACTTGGAAGAAGTTGATTTTATGCTATGACTATCGTTTCCTCGTCAGTTTTTCGATGTGTCCAATTTCCTCATAGGGCAAAATTGTCACTGTTGATCAGTTGGATTTCTACACGACCGATCCTCGCACTCCCACTGCCAATAATATTCCTTTCTTGGGATACCACAAGATCATGTATGAAAGCATTGGTGTTGGCTTACTCAAAGATTCTAGCCTCATGGGTACCTTCCCTACACCACTTCCACCAACTACACATCATATTGCCACCGTCGATATGATTTCGACAGCATCTTATCAATCTTTGGAATCATCTGACCCTTGGATTGTACCTCGTCCATTGGAATTTGTTGCATTAGGTGACACCGTGCCACTTATTCCATCCGAACCATCATACGTTTCTATCCAACCCGCTTCTCCCTCGTCGGATGACAGACATTTATTGGCACCTAACGGTTCCTCGATGCAATCACATTTGAGTTCCTTGCCATCTATGATCGATTACATTTCCCCAATTTTTCTTTTTGATGAATCTATTCTGGAAATACTTCACATTGACAAGTTACCTCGGGATAATAACCGTCACAGATCCTCTTTTCTTCCCCCTTGTGAAGAAAGTCGGGAAGATATACACTCTATCTCCCCTCTTGATGTTGATTTTCCATCATCTCCCATGATTTCAACTTCCGATGATTTGGATTCGGTAGTGGACATGGTGATTTGTTCGGTCGGGTTATTGGAGCCTGATCTCCTTACTCCTATCGTGACCCTCGACATGTGTTCCTTCCCGAGTGATTATATTCCATCCAGCAAAGATCTCCTGGAAGCCATGACCGAGTTTTGTCCCTTGACATGCTATCCTTCCAGAGCATTATTCTCTTGGAAGCCATGATCAAGAAGCAATTACGAGCATAGTTTCTCTTCTCCATAGCAAGCTTGTTAAAAATTGAAACAGAGGCCCTGAGCATAGTTATTTTCCTGTGTCAAGCTCATTAAAAAATGAAACAGTCACCTCTCTTGAACCTTCTTTTCATCCACCCTTCTCCTTTTTTCTCATCTAGTAGAGAAATTGGTGACAAACTCAAAGTCGATGAATGAATTGAAGCTTGGAGGGCATGTCTCCAGCCTTTAATGATTATTCTAGAGTTAATCCACTAGCTTTCAAGCTGGGGGCGTACCAAGCTTAGTCTTTGTTCTTTCTCGTGCTCGTAAATACATGAGAATGCATCTAGGTAAACTTTTATCTCTTTTTCGGACCTGTATGGATACATGAAAAAGGAACCCCCTGGAGTCTCCTTTAAGCTCTTTTCAGACTCTCTAAACATGAAAAGATCACCGAGTGATCTTACTTCCTTTCCCAATCATTAAAAGGTTTGAAAGGGCATCTTTCGAGTGATAATTTATCTCTTTTTCAGCCTCGCGAGACTAACATTACGAAAAAGGACAACATTGGAGTCATCTTTAAGTTCTTTTCAGACTCTCTAAACATGAAAAGATTGTCGAGCGATCTTTTTCTCTTCATGCTCGCTAAAGTATTTGAAAAAAACGTCTGTTGAGTGATAGTTTATCTCTTTTTCGGTCTCATCAGACTACTTTATGAAAAAGGAACTGAGAGAGTTCTCTTTTAAGTGTTTTTCCAGACTCTATAATCATGAAAAACCTTCGAGTTTTCTATCTTTGGACTCGTTAAACAAACATTGACGGGCCCATATGGGACCAAAACCTTACTTCTTCCAGTTCGTTAAACAAAGGAAGAGGAACTTACCGAAGGTAAGTTATATCGAGTATGTGTTACCCTCCTCGAGCTCGTTAAATTAAAAAGAGGTACCCATCTATCTCGATGGGGGAAAAAATTGAAGGAAGCAAGCCAAGCAGTTTTTGAGAACATTACCAGTAACTCTTAGAGTCGCCCTTGAACACGGCACCTTGTCTTTGCACACATTTTAATCCACTGAACCTCTGCACTAAGCCAATCCTTTGAGTTTCTTTTACTCCTTTGGGTCACCCGACGTAAGTCACAACATCCACTACATCATCAAGTTTTGGTCCATGTCATGTTTTTGTTTTCATGCCTCAGTGTTTAAGGGAAGTATCCACCTCGAGAGTCAGACATCACAAATATCTTGTCTCAATACCCATGCCATTCCATGTTCATTTGATCTACCAATTACATCTCTGTGTCTATTTCGTGTCATTGATGGGGGATACATCAAGGCCCTCCTTCAACGAGTCTATTCCTGTCGACTTCAAGACATTATCCAGGAACTAGACTTAGAAACCAGTTAGTACTTTGGGACCTGCATGCCTCAATAGTAGGCCTCCTCATGATCGACAGTGGGTTTACATCATTGACCTCTGATCGGATGATTCCACGGATGTTCGACTTCAGCTCATCCATTCACATTCGTTGGAATGTACTAGAAGTACCTTGGGAATCATTGACATCAATGGTGATCTCCCTCGTGCTTGTTAACAGTTTACATCATTGACCAGTAATCAAATGGTTTCTGCCATGTTCGACATCAGGACATATATTCACATGGTTAGATTCGTACTACATCGAGATCGGTCAGAAGACCCTGGGTTGAGTGATCACTTTGATATGTACTTTTCCCAGGTTGCGAAGGATTTTCTCTTGAACAATGACATATATACTGTTACATAGATCCACTTTGTATTGGTCGTGACTATGTCTTGTCATCTCGTAGATCCACTGTGTATTCTTCATGGCTACGACCAAATCAGGTCATGGGAGTATAGATCCACAATGTATTTTCGGTGGCTATACCTTTTATCAATATAATTATGGATCCATGGTGTATTTATGGTGGCCATACCTTGAAAGTCTCTATCACTCAAGCATAGGTATGCCTGCCTTAGGTTTGAAGCATGTCTTAATATTTGTTTGATGGTTGTGTGCAGCTCCTGTCAAGTTCTCTAAGCCCACACCCTTGCTTGAAAGTCTGCAAAGTATTTCAGTTATCAGTTCTCGTCTTCTAACTTCATACATTGGGGGGCAATCTATTGCACCTCAAAATTACTCACTTCGCAAGTGTCGCAAGTGTCATCATTAGTGTCGCAAGTGTCACATCTTGACCGCAAGTGTATAAGTGTTGCTGACATCATACTGCCTTCTTCCCGATGTCATGCCTCCAACAACATGACAGGGACACTTAGGACACCTCAAAGATTAGTTGTGAAGAGGAGGAATCAGTCTACTAGAAATACAAGTCTCTTGCTATTGGAAGAACCACTAAAAATTGAGTTTCAGAGAGGAGTGCTCCCCTATACACTGTCAGGGGGCGCTATAACACTCTTTCCACCCTTTTGGGGGAGCGTTATAACACCAGCGTTTTCTTTCCTTCTCTTGGGGAGCGCTATAATGCTCTGATGCACTTTTTGGAGGAGCGCTACCTATTTCGGGCAAATATTTTTTTGTTGAGAAGATTGAGGGAAAGATCCCTTCAATATCTAAAGGTGGTTGGTTTCGAATCCTTGGTCAAGCCATGATCTTAAGGCAGATCCATAACTGAAGGAGGAAAATCCTCAACTTACCCCAAAGATATCTCAAGTGGTTGTGCCTCCCCAAGCCTATATAAACAGGCCTTCTCATGGTGAAAGAGAGAGGATTGTGAAGCATCCAACCTATGATCTCATGAAGAAAGTGTCTTTCGGAACATCAGCATTCAGTGTGTGGATTGTTTGAGCAAGGGTTCGGATGAGGAAGGCTTGACGAAGTTGCTACACTCACATCTATGGCTGTAAGCATTCTTCATTGTTGTTCTCTTTAATATAATATGCTTGGCCTGTTTCTTTCAAATCTGTGTTTGATCTCACATGAATTTGTCACTAATAAATAGGTCTATTTCGAACTAATCTTAGTAGAGTAGGAAGTTGTTTGTACTTTTGTTTGTCTACAAGGTTTATTGAGGAATTCAAGATTGGAGCTCAACTCAGACCGTGCAGGGACAAACACTGGTAAAAGGTACTTATTTTCTCCTTCCTCCTCATACATTAGTTTATCTAGATCTAAAAGGAAGTCAATGTCCACAATAAGAATCTTTTGTCTTAATATTTAAGAGTGTAGCTCTCAAGAGGAGATCTACCTATCCGCAGGGAGATTTTCCTTCAACAGTGATGTTTCCCAGGCCTGAGTAATCAGCTCCATTCTTTTCTTGATATTCTTCTCCACATAGTCTCTACATGATGCAAAGAGGATGGAGGATCCTTTTAACTTGGCTGCAGGGGTGGAAGGCATGGTTATTGCTAAAGGACGGGCAAGCAATGGGGTATGAATCAAAGCTTCCTCCAATTCCTTGATTCAGTCCTTCAGTCTGGCATTCTCGGCCTCAATGCCTCCAATGGAATCATCAAGAGAATCTTTAGTTTCTCAGTGAAGTCGGGAGATTTGGGACAGCCACATGATCCTAATGTTAATCTTTGAACGAGATTTCCATTTCTTAATTCTTACATCTCTCTTTTCAATAATTAATTTTTTAGACTCGTTGTCAAAAACAACACTATGGAATACAAAGGATTCATCTTCATCAAAAATTTTGGTCTCAGCTATTTCCATTGGGGGACTATGGTGGATTGCGTCCCTGGGTTGATCAACATTGCAAAATACTCTATATAGATCAATCTCAATTTCCATGTATTCACTTTCAATTTCGAGCTCTTCTACTTTCCCTGCAACGTTTTTTCTCTTTTTCCTCACGGGAAGCTTGTGAGAACTATCAATTTTACCGTGAGGAGGGTTCTTAGCTCCTCCTCTGTTTGAAGAATTTTGAGTTTCTTTCTTACTGGGATGGGTCATTAGAGCGATGCTTTGGGATGTCGTACTCTTGGGAGTGGTAGCTGAGGATTGAACACTCTTCTAATCGGGGCCTCTTCCATGTTGTTTGTACAATTCAGTGGTGCTTTGCAATGTCTCTAGGTCGTCAGCGTTAGAAGAATGAGTGTTGTCATCATTGTCTCTTTCTTCGTTTAGGCGTGTCTAGATGAAAGAATTTTTGAAGCCAACTGCTATTAAATGTTCTAAAACAAATCCCATTAGGTTCGAACCCTCTTAGCCTTTCAACATATCTTAGGTTCAAGTTGTTGAAATGTCCTGTGAATTCTTCAATTTTTTTGATGTTCTTGAACACGAAGTCCCTGACTTTCCAAGGCAGAGGAATGAACTGTTTTTTTCTCTTCTCATGGAATAAATGCAACCCGTAGTTGTATTGCCTTGTTATTTATGTAACAAACATTATTTCCGTAATGTGACATGGAAGGAAAGTAGGATTTTCCTTAGAGCCAAAAATCGTTATCACATTGTAATTCTCCATTTGTTCAAGTGTCCCCTTCCTGTCCAAAAACTTGATTGTGTGGCCAAACATGCAGGGAGCATCCTTTCCTAACAATAAATATTTGAAAACTAATACAAAGTCATTAAAAACCTCATAAAAACAATGGGAGGCCTTGTGCGTCCACAAGACCTGGTATCAGAAGGTTACTGGGTCAAATTCACAGTTTACCTTCTTGGACACAGACAGTTTTGGAAATGAACAGTAATGTGCTATCGCAAAAACCAAGTAGGATGACATATAAAATGTATTCTCCTCTTTGAATCATGACAATTGGGAACATATTTCAATGGAAATTAGCTTCCCCCAATCAAAAATGGCTTGTTCCTTGACTTTGAAATAAAAAATATAAATAATAATGCAGGAAATACTTGTTGTGGATTCTTGTCCCATTATTCTTGTAAACAACCAAACAATTTCCCAGAATGGATTTCTAAATGAACTAACCTGCAAGCTTGTGATATCTTCAGGAACTGTCATCAGGTCTTCCAGAAAGTCGGGCAAGAGGTCCAACCCGCTATCATGCATTTTTAGGAACTGCTTGCAGTCTTCTCCTCTGAAGGTCAATGTTGGTTCTGACAATACTAACATCTTGCGGAATACCTGAGGTGAAAAAGAAACAAGAGAGTGGTCTCACAGTGGAATAATTCTGTGGCCTGAAATATATCTCTCGGCGCACCAAGAAACCACCTCCTTACAGTCAAAAACTTTAGGGACACAACCTGCATGAGCAATTCCAGAAGTCCAAATTACTTTGTTCTAGGCGGAAGGGGATGAGTAGTAAGAATATTCCTTGGACCACTGGAATTTTTGGTCCTCATGCCAAAAGATGTTCATTATATCTCCACAGAACTGTTGTCGAGCTGGTGCCATAATTTTACGAGAGCGTCTATTTTGTCCAGACGATACTTGAAATGAACAGTTGGAGAGGATAATATAACCCTCCACAAATGTTGGTCCAATGCATGTGAATGGGAGATCTCCTCGATCCTTTCGGTCATTAATGACAATCTCTACGGACCACGGTTGTTGCATGACTAGTTGTTAGCATTAAATATTATTAATTGCATACTTAGAAGTGCAAAGGTGGTGGGAACAACGACCCACGAAAGACATTCCATGATGTTTGAAATGAACACTTGGAAGGGATAATATAACCCTCCACAAATATTGGTTTAATGCGTATTAATGGGAGATCTCCTCGAGCCTTTCGCTCGTCAATGACAATCTTTATGGTTTCTGCATGATGAGTTGTTAGCATTAAAGCTTACTAATTGCATATTTAGAAACACGTGTGAAGGTGGAAGGGATGGGGAAGAGAAATTAAGGAATGGATAAGTATGAAAAGGAATCATACGGGCTTCAAAATAGGGTTACAAAGGATACTCAGGAGAGGTGAGGGCCCAACGGTCAAATTATATGTCATGGAGATTTTGAGTGAAAAACACGTAAAATGGAAGAGGGCATGTTGGGAAAGTCCAGTGGTCAATTTGTATATCGTGGAATTCTGGGTGGTGTTTGTAGGTTATGGAACAATGGAAGAGAAATTTTGAGCCTGCTTGTCCAGGAACCCGTAATCGAAAAAGTGGCTAAGTAAGGAATAGGGAAACGGTCGGTCGAACTCGTTTTCGCTAATATATTGAAATTTGTAATAGATATCCCATTACCTGGAAAGATATTTTCTGCATGTTTATGGACAAGTTGTGTAGGGATAGTCAGTGTGACTGTCTCCTCGAGGATTTTACTCATTAATGACTATATTTATAGTTGTTGCATGGTGATTTGTTAGCATTAAACCTCAGTTATTGCATACTTGGAAAGAAGTGTGAAGGTGGAGGGCACATGAAACAACGATTAGGAATTGGAGATTTCATGAACCCACCAACCCGACGAATCGTGAAAGATATTCGACGAAATGGACAAGTATGGAAAGAGGACAGATGAGCTTCAGAATAGGGTGACAAGGGTTCCCCAGGAGATGTGAGGTCCTGACAGTCAAATTGTATGTCTCATAAATTTTGAGTGCAAAATGTGTAACATGCAAGAGGGGATGATGTGGGAGTTCGTCAGTCAATTTGTATATCGCGGAAGTCTGGGTGATGTTTGTAGGTCAAAGAACAATGGAAGTGCAATCTAGAGCCCGCCTATCCAAAAACCCACGATCAAAAAACTGGCTAGGTATGGAATGGGGAAGCGGCTGATCGGAGTCGCGATATAAAAGCATGAGTGCAAATGTGAACCCGTGAGTCTGCCAACCCGCGCAGTTAGACATTTTCGGAAAAACAACTAAGTAACGAGAAAGAGAAAGTAGAGGGGAAAAAGAAATGGGAATTTGGTTAAGCATAGAAGAGGGAAAAGAAGGGCTAATATATTGAAATTTGTAATAGATACCCCATTACCTGGAAAGATCTTTTTTGCATGTTTCTGGACAAGTTGTATAGGGATAGTGAGTGTGACTGTCTCCTCGAGTCTTTTTCTCATTAATGAGAATCTTTACGGTTTTTGCATGATGATTTGTTAGCATTAAACCTCAGTTATTGCATACTTGGAAATAAGTGCGAAGGTGGCGAGAACATGAAAAAATGATTAGGAATTGGAGATTTCGTGAACCCCCCAACCCGACGATCCACAAAAGAGATTCCAAGAAATGGAAATGTATGGAAAGCGGTCAGACGAGATTCAAAATAGGGTGAAAAGGGTTCCCCAAGAAACGTGAGGCCCCGATGGTCAAATTGTATGTCTCAGAACTTTTGAGTGTGAAATGTGTAACATGGAAGACTGGATGATGTGGGAGTCCAGAAGCCAATTTCTATATCACAGAATTCCGGGTGTTGTTTGTAGGTCACGGAACAATGGAAGTGCAATCTAGAGCCTGCTTGCCCGGGAATCCACGATCGAAAAAGTGGCTAGGTATGGAATGGGGAAGTGTTCGGTCGGAATCGTGATATAAAATCATTAGTGCAAATGTGAACCCGTGAGTCCGCCAACCCGTGCAATTAGACATTTTCCGAAAAACAACTAAGTAACCAAAAAGAGAAAGTAGAGGGGGAAAAGAAAGGGAAATTTGGTTAACTATAGAAGAGGGAAAAGCAGGGGAGAAAAGAGAGTGAAAAAATAGAAAAGCGGAGGGAAATTGTTGTAAGCGGGAAATTGTCTCAAAGCAGCCCCATTGTTGGAAAATCATCATTTTCTAGTCCAATATTTTATTCACTTGCTCGTTTTCTATTGTTCTTGTACCATTAAAAAGGGTGTGAGCAAATGGTTTGCTGAATTTTTTTTTTATTGCAACTTGTGCGAGTAATTGTGTTCTTGATACATTGTTTAATGCCTTGAAATATTATTTTAAGTATTAAACTTCCTGAATGATGAGTTGTTAGCATTGAAGCTTAATAATTGCATATCTAGAAATAAAATTACTATACTATCAACTTGACCGTAAGTATCAGAATGATGAACTTGAATTTAATATTGTGGTTGATTTCATAGCCCCAGTTGACTTCAACTACCATATATCATTTTTTTTTTTCAAAATATTTGCGAAGAAGAAATTTGGTCATTTCATTAATAAAGTAAAAGTGCTCAAATAGAGGCCAGGGGATGGACGACTAATAAAATGTTTCCTTTTGGAGTAAAGGAATCAAGGAAGCGAAAGGGAAATAAGAGATCATTTGCTCATCAAGGTTGAGATGAAAACGAAACTTCTTGGACAGGGCCCCAACTCCTGCATCGTGAATTAGTGTTGTTATGTTTTATCTGCATTACGAATAGAATTGAATGTTGGTTTGAAATTGTCTGAAATTCATTTATGTTTCCATAGAAGCCTCATGTGATCGACACAACGCATTGTCATATAATTGTTCAATGATCCATATTAGATCAAATTACTTGATTCAATACAATATTTAAGAATTACGAGACTATCAAACTATACAAACGAGAAGAGGTGTTAAATCCAGCAAAGAAGCACCAATGAAGATTCCAAGGAATTTTTTTTAATAGTAAATCTATAAAAAAAATAGTGGGCAATATATATTTATCCATAGACATTGGACTGAGTTCTTTGCACTGAAGCATTGAACATATTTATCATAAATACAGGTACATTAGTTACAAAAAAAAAAAGCATGCATACAATTTTTTGTTGTTCATCTAGTGCGACAACATGAAGGAGCCATCGACAAGCTCTTGAACATGCATACAAAACTGATTATCATGCTTTTTTAGGATCTCTTTGCAGTCTTCTCCTCTGAAGTTCAATGTTGGCTACCACAATCTCAATATCATGCGGAAGACCTTAGGTGACAAAGAAACAGGAGAGTGGTTCCGCAGTGGAATAATTCTTTGTCTTGAAACAGGTCAACAACACTCCTTCTCCTGACACTGGTGACCTAGAGACATTTCAAAGCACCACTGAATTGTAAAAATAACAAGGAAAAGGCCCCAGTGAGAAGAGTGTCCAATCTCCGACTACCATTGCTAAGAGTACGACATACCGCAGTATCTCTCCAATGGCTCACCCCAGTAAGAAAGCAACCCATAATTCTTCAAATGCAGGAGGAGATAAGAACCCTAATCGCGGTAAAATTGATAGTTCTCAAAAGATTCCCGTGAGGAAGAAGAGAAAAAACGTTGTAAGGAAAGCGGAAGAGCCCAAAACTGAAAGTGAGGACACATAAAGAGACCATCTCCTTACAGTCAAATACTTCGGGGACACAACCTGCACAAACAATTCGAGAGGTCCAAATTACTTCATTCTGTGAAGAAGGGGTCAAGAGACCCCCTACTTACATGAAAAGACTTCAGGGACACAAGCTGCATGAGCAATTCCAGAGGTCCAAATTACTTCGTTCTGGGTGGAAGGGAATGAGTAGTAGGAATATTCCTTGCACCACTGGGAGTTCTAGTCCTCACCCCCTAAGATGTTAATTGTATATCCAAAGAACAAAAGAGTGGTCCCGCAATTGAATAATTCTTTGGCTTGAAATATATCTCTGGGCACACCAAGAGACCATTTCCTTACAGTCAAAGACTTCAGGGACACAGGCTGCACTAGGGACAAATCCAAACCCAATCCAAAACCCTAAAAATGAAAGGAAAGGATACATCTCTAATGGTGAGGACCTCCATCCAAGCTTAGAGACTCAAACTCTTGAGCTACAAAGTGGCTATTGCATTTAGTATCGGTTTCTTTTCTGAAACCCCTTCTTTTGGTCTTGTCAGGGCCGCCATCGTCGAGCTGGGAAGAGACCCCATTATCGTGGATTTCAATTTGGGCATAAGAGTGGGAACAACATCTTCATTTCTTCCATCATCCATCATCGTATCATCATCCATCAGATCATCTTCTTCTGCCTCGAAATCGATCGCATCAACCTCTGCGTCGGCCATCAATGTAAGGGGTGGGTTGTCTGAGCAAGAGGGGATTCCTTGGAATTATTTGGGTTGAAATATATCTCTCGGCACACCAAGCGATGATCTCCTTCTTTGCTTCTGGGTGGAAGGAGTTGAGTAGTAAGAATATGCCTTGGACCACTGGAAGTTATGGTAATCACGCTCAAAGTTGTTTACTGTATCTGGACAGAATTGTTGTCGAACTGCTGCCATAAGTTAACGAGAATGTATGTTTTCTCCAGATGATGTTTGAAATGAACATTTGGAAGGGATAAGATAACCCTCCACAAATCTTGGTTTAATGCATATCAATGGGAGATCTCCTCAAGCCTTTCACTGATCAATGAAAATTTCTACGGTTCCTGCATAATGAGTTGTTACCATTAAATCTTACTAATTTCATACTTAGAAAAAAGTGCAAAGGTGGCGGTGATGACAAAGAGAGATTAAGGATTGGAGATTTTAGGAAGACACCAACTAGACGACGCCTGAAGGTGGCGGTGATGACGAAGAGAGATTAAGGATTGGAGATTTCAGGAAGACACCAACTGGACGACGCCCGAAAGAGATTCCATGACACTTGAAATGAACACTCAGAAGGGATAATACAACCCTCCACAAATATTGGTTTAATTCGTATTAATGACAGATCTCCTCCATCCTTTCAGACATTAATGACAATCTTAACGGTTCCTGCAAGATGAGATATTAGCATTAAATCTTAATAATTGCATATCTAGGAAGAAGTGTGAAGGCGGAGGGGATGGCAAAGAGAGATTAAGCATTAGACATTTAATGAACCTACCAACCCACGAAAGAGATTCCAAGAAATGGCAGTATGGAAAGCATTCGGTCGGGCTTCAAAACAGGGTCAGAAGTTATACTCAGGAGACATGAGCGCCCGATGGTCAAATTGTATGTCTCTGAAATTTTGACTGCAAAATGTGTAACACGAAACAGGGCATGATGATGGACTTTGGTGGTCAATTTGTATATCGTGGAACTTCGGGTGTTGTTTGTAGGTCATAGAACAATGGAAGCGTAATGTTGAGCAAGCCTAGTCGGGAACCGATGATGGAAATAGTGGCCAAGTATGGAATGGGGAAGCCGTTGGTTAGACTCATGATATAAAAGCATGAGACATATTTGGAAAAACGACTAAGTAACTAGAAAGGGAAAGTAAAGGAGAAAAATAAAGAGGAATTTGGTTGTCAATTTGTAAATGAGGAAAGTCTGGGTGTTGTTTGCAGGCGGAAAAACAATGGAAACACAATGTTGAGCCTACCTGCCTGGGAACCCGTGATCCAAAAAGTTGTTGAATATGGAACATGGAAGCGGTCGATTGGACTTGTGATATAAAAGCATCAATGGAAATCTGAACACGTGAATCTGCCAACCCGCGCACCTAGACATTTTCCAAAAAATGACTAAGTAACCAGAAAGGGAAAGAAGAGGGAAAAAAGAAAGGGGAGGGAAATTTTCGGAAGCGAGAATTGGTGTTAACAAAGCCCCATTTATGGTCTTAACAGTAGCTATGAAGTGCATTAAACAGATGAATAGGATCTTCAATCAAGGAATAGAGAAAGCGAGTCATGCTTATACTTTCTAGGATGTGTTTGCATAAGAGAAGCATCAAACAGCTATAAGAAACTCAATTTTGGGATGTTCAAGTAAAATGATTGTACTGTCAACTTCACCGTAAGTATAACAACGATGAATTTTAATTTTAATTTTTTGTGGTTGATATCATAGTTCCATTAGACTTCACATAGCATATATCCTTTTATTTCAAAATATTTTTGAAGATGAATTGTGGGAATTTCATTGATCAAGTAAAAGTGCTAAAATGAGCTACATAATACATTTTCTTCACAAAGCTTACATTAAAAGGAAAAGTAGGTATTGTATATATTTTAAGATCATAGAAAAACCGCTAAGATCCTGAATGTATCATCCAGCCATAATCCATAAACCGGGCCCATGAGAACCTTGAACTACAACAAGAAAGCACTTGAACAAAAGTATGTCAAACACAAGACAGGACAAAACCAGTGGAGATTGGCAATTGTATCCCATCTATAACCAAATCCCCAAATGGGCACCAAGAAATTTACCGATTACTATATTACCATGAAGAAAGATCACTATGAACATTTTCTTCTGATAGTACAATGAACCAAGACCACGTTGACCTGACAATGTTCTAACATTACCAGTTCTAGAAAAGAGTGTCAGCATTTAACTTAATAGAGTTTGATTTATTCACAGTTGGATGCTTTGTATGAGATTTGTCCTCATGCTTCTCATTCCTAGACTGAACAATCTTATGCGCTTCTAGTTCAATTTTCCATGGCACTGCAAAACTCTATTCATATCCTCATTGGGTAGCATGGATAGATACACATGAGATTGTTTCATTTCCTTCCAACGCTTGATATGAAAAAAAAAATGGTTAAGTCGATATGTAGTATGACATTGTCCTCATTTAATGTAAATTTTCTATGGATATGAAAGTCGCGTAGCATGTAGACATTGTTTTCCTTTTTCTGTAGGTATACTTCATATGGAAATTCTGCTAACTCAGGAAGCACATCTTGTAACAGAGGTTCTCTAATTGTACAATGTACAATGAAGGTTCAGATGGAAGTGTTGAGGCAATGTCTATATATATAAGGGCATTTTTTACTGCATCGTAGAAAATCAATTGTACCATCATTTATGAAAGTAGAGGCAAAAGCAGGAGAGTTTCATTTGGCACATACAGGATCGAAGGGGGTCGAGTACGCATTCCCTGCAACCAAAACACCCTCAACCTGTGCACATGAGCATAGTAGTTAATATATTGAACAATACAATATACAACTATACAACAAAAAAGATGTGGAAAATTGGTCAAGGCAATTTTTATGAGAAAAGTGTGGATAGAATTGTAGATGCATACGCACAACAGTTGTCGAGCTAGTTATTTTCTTGAGATCCTGTACTATGTTTGTTCACAATTATGTTACAAATGTTGCTTGGGTTGTGTGAAAAATCATTTCTTTAACATCTCTTTTATTTGTTGTATTTTTTAACAGCATAAGTGGAAATTTCCCTTTATGCAATTGTTGTTCCATTGAGGAAAAAAAAATTTAATAGATGTCAAACAATTGCAGCTGCAACATGGAATAGTGTAATAGTTGTGTAAGATAACTGAGATATATGAACATGTGAAAGTAAAGGACAAAACTGGATATGGAGAATGGTACCATTGCCTTTTCGTTGTCTGACTCTCCATCTTTTATATGGAGAATTTGTTGTGAGCCAAGTTTTCTTACGAGTGTGATAGTTGCACCAATGGTTCTGATTGGGTAAGTGTCATTTCTCTGTGCAAGTTGGTTGATTGTTGTGTCCGGCACAAAATGATATTCTGAACAAATCGCGGGAATTTTTTCCACAATACTTGTTTCGTTGAGCGATATAATCCGATCACAATCACCACGATCATATACTGTTTTCGGAAATATATTAAAATTTGTAATGGATATCCCATTACTTGGCAATATCGTTTATGCATGTTTATGGACAAGTTGTGTAGGGATAGTCATTGTGACTATCATCATGGCTTCATTGTATGTCATGTTAGCATGCACAATGCATCTAGTTTTGTTTTCCTTGTCCAAATAGGTGTTATACATGACCATTATGTCCCCAACGAACACTTGTTCAGTTCGATGGTTGTTCAATCCTTCTATCAACAGTATATTGGGTGTTATAAGTTTAGACAGGGTGACAGTTTTTGAACAGAAAAAGTAATGTGAATGGTAGTCTGCATTATTTTTTTGTTTTCTTTTTTTTGTTGGAATAAATGTACAAGTAGATGCATAACTTGGATGAAGTATGCAGGTTAGAGTTTTGTAACCAGAACTCTTAGTCTGTGAAACTTGCACTATGTTGGGAGCTTCACTTGCACTCATCGATACTTCTTGTGAACTGTAAAGTATGTGTTGCAGATGACATCAACATATTTATCATGGCATAGATGAATAAATAGCTCAGGATATTTGTTTGGTAAACATATCAAGACCACAATGTATGAATATTTACATTTGGCCTTGTCGTTCTGTTGATGTTTGCAATGATTGACTGCTCATACCCATGTCACTCGTCCAACTTTTTATGATGCAAGCATGTGTACATGAACATCAAAAGGAATAAATAATCATATGCATTGTATATTGTCCATAATTGTTCTAAATGTCACATACAGGATCGAAGGAGATGGAATATGAAATAGGGTGTCAAGGGATACTCAGAAAACATGAGGACCTGATGGTCAAATGGTATGGCTCTATTAAGCCCTAATATTGGCTCATTACCCCTTAATTGGGGCATATTATATTAGTAATGTTATTTTATTTATGTTGGCTTTAGGCCATTAGTGGCTCATTACCCCTTAATTGGGGCATAATATATTAGTAATGTTATTGTATTTATGTCGGCTTTAGGCCATTAGTTGTAATTATACCTCCTAGTCTCATATATATACCAAGGAGACATTTTCATTTTGAATCATCTTGTACTTGAACATTTAAGTGGGGTAAAAGGACGTTGCCCCCTCGAAGAGGCTTATTATCTGAAATTATCTCTTTTTCAATGCGTTGAGTACTTTTTCTGAGGATTTTCTATGCTATATTGATATTTGGTTCTTAACATATGGTATCAGAGCTCAAGGTCTTGGGGTTTCGCTGCTACATCTGAGACACCTTGGAATTTTCGCTATAACTTTTTTTCTACAACGTTTCAGAAGGAACGTCTTGGAGGATATTTATTAGATGGATCAAGGTACATTGGGTTCAAAATTCAGCTCTTGAGGACTTCTACTTTCGGAGATACAGTCTCTACAAGATAGGGTTCTGGAATCATCCTGAACTGAGTCATTGCGGCATTTTCGCTATAAAAACTTTTCTGTAATGTTTCAGACCCTGAAATTTAGAGGCTATTTACAGACATTAGTAAGGTATCTGTGGTAAAAATTTCAGATTCTGGGTCATCTTAAATTTGTATATACACCCTATGTAAGATAGGGTATCTGACTAGTCCTATTGACTAGTCTCAAGAAGGTGTTCCAGGTAAAACAATCATAACTTCTTCCTCGAGTATCCAAATTGTGTGGGACTAGTTTCATTGGATCGTGGATAGTCTGTAGTATTTCTAGTGTGAGTTTTAGAATTTTATATCAATCATTTTGTGTGGGGCACACTATACAAGTGAGATCTCCTGGAAAGGAAAAAAATCGACAAGTTGTGGGGAAGTTACCGTAAATTCCACTTGGCACATCCACTTTTGATTAGAACTGTGGCATTGTAGAGAAGAGATATCAGAGAAATACATAAAAGAATTTTTCATACCCAGAAGGGCCGAAACTTGGGAGATACAATAGAAGAAATATTGTCTAGCATAACCACCTCAAAATCAAGGTTCAAAAGTGATACTTGGCCAACATGCCACCCAAAAAGGGACCTTCTACACAAAATAAGCCTCCAGAAAATCCTACTTGGAATCTTGATGAAGGTGAAGAAATGCGTAGGGACATAAATGATTTACAAAAGAATATAGTAACAAAAGATGAACTACAAGAGATGATGGAGGGTTTAAAAGGGGAGATCATGGAAGTATTGAAAAAATTCGTAACAGAGAAGACACCTGAAAGTGAAAATGCATCCCATGAAATTCATGATGAGGACACAAGGAAGGTTAATCAAGAATGGAGAAACTCCAACTTTGGTTTTAAGACCAACCACATTCCTAAGATCGATATGAGGAAGTTTGATGGCAAGGACCCAATCACATGGATACTTCAGATGGAGCAATTCTTTGATCTCCATAATGTGCCACATACATAAAAGGTACAAATTGCTTCTTTATATTTAGAACCTAATCAATTTGTATGGTATCG
>ML810797.1:369302-389188 GCA_009831015.1 Picea engelmannii | reverse complement strand
TTAGGCCATTAGTTGTAATTATACCTCCTAGTCTCCTATATATACCAAGGAGACATTTTCATTTTGAATCATCTTGTACTTGAACATTTAAGTGGGGTAAAAGGAGGTTGCCCCCTCAAAGAGGCTTATTATATGAAATTATCACTTTTGCAAGGTGTTGAGTACTTTTTCTAAGTATTTTCTATGCTATATTGATATTTGGTTCTTAACAGGCTCAGAAATTTTGACTACAAAAATGTGTATCACTGAACAAGGCATGATGGGGGAGTCCAGCGACCAATTTGTGTATCGTGAAACTCCTGAAGCTAGAGATGCAATTTTGAGCCCGCCAGCCCGGGAACCCATGATCGAAAAAGTGGCTAAGTATGGAATGAGCAAGTCGTCGATTGGACTCATGATATAGAAGCATGAGTATAAATGTGAACCCGTAAGTCCGCCAACCCGTGCACCTAGACATTTTTGAAAAAACGACTAAGAAAAGAAACCAGAAAGTGAAAGTAGATGGGAAAAAGAAAGGGGAATTCGGTTAAGTATAGAAGAGGGGAAAAAAAGGATAATAGAGAGTGGGAAAATAGAAATGGGGATGGCAATTTTCAGAAGCAAGAAGTCTCAACAAAGGACCATTGTTGCCAAATCATCATTTTTTAGTCCAATATTTTATACACCTACTCATTTTGTGTGTTTGATTTACTATAACAATTGGTATACCTTTTTGAAGATTGTACTTCATCTTCCTCTTCTGTGGCGTATAAGATTTCATCCTCTTGTACAACTAAATTGTTTCTTTCAATGTAGCAATGCAGAAAATACAATGAACATGAAGGTAAGTTGGTATGTAGAAATACATGTAAAAAAATAAATACAACTCTATTTATTTCAATGTAGCAACACAGAGAATATAATTGACATGAAGATACGTTATTATGTAGGAAGATACATAGTATCTACATACAATAAATTAGGTGCAAAGCAGTAGAATAAATATACAGACAATAAATGAAATACAAAACAATGGAATATGAAATAAGAGTAGAAGCATTCACCTTTGTATATGCTCTTCTACATTTGTGGTAAAGAGTCCTTCGTCTTCTCCAGTTATTTTGTGTGTTTCAATGTGGGAATGCACAAAATACATTGAACATGAATGTAAGATGGTATGTAAGGGAAAACAAGTGATATGTACATACAGTAAATGAGAATCAAAGGAATAGAATAAAAGAGAGTTATAAGCATGAACCTTTTTTTTTCTTGATCCATGGTTGTGGTTATATAGAATTTTTCCTGGCCAAAATATATTACAAGCCAGAAAATATTAAGAAGTTGGATGTTCGTAGCTTAATGATTTGGTTTTGTGCAACAAAGTATCCAAATATGCTTTGAGACATGGAAATATAGTTTTGTAATATCTTTGATGTATATTTTATAATTCAAGTATAAGATAAATTGTATTGTGTTCAGACCAGTCTGTGTATAGATAAAGAGGTTGTATTTTGATATGGGCACATTTCACCATATATGGTCAATAAGTGCATTTTGTACATGTTTTATCTTAACCAAAAGAAAGTGGACATTGTAATTGCACATGTAGTTTTCCAAGTGTTTTATTATGGCACTATTTTGTAGCATGTCAACACTGAAGTATCCTAGAATGATAATGGTTTCGTTTATATGTAAATGGTGTAATTCATTTGAAAAACATTCATTATGTTAGCAATGTTGCACACCGAGTGGAATAGAGATTGAATATTGCAATTTGCAATCCACATAAGACTACTCTTGCTAGCACCATATCAACATATTTTTATTCTATAAGAACATTTTGCAAAGGCATGTAGGTATACTTTAGAGTCTGGATAAAAAATTGGAACAAAATTTAAGAGCAAGAGGGAAAGATATGTCAATTTTGTGCAATTTTGTTGCAGCCTAGCCACCGTTGCACCATACCTAGCCCTTATACACCTACCTACTGTTTTCTTCTACAAGAACATCCTGCAAAGGAAACAAGCTTGACATCATATTTTTTATACGAAAGACACAGGTTCGATTCCCGTACGGGATAGGCAGGTACTCATTCCCGGGCAAGCTGGGAATATCATCGAGGGAAAGATGTGAAGGTTGAAGAATTCCTTATTGAATTCAGGCACTAGATTTCCACTTTGTCACATACGACAAAGGACTGGGATTTGCAATGCTAGAAAAAATGGCAGTCAGAGTTGTGCAGATGACATTGGCATGCACATAGTGTAGAGCCTCGGGAAAAAATCAGAGGAAAATTTAAGAGAAGGATAAAAAGATATGCCAACCTCTATGGAAAGTTTGCAGGATAAAAACGACGAATAAATACTTAAACATTCTTACTTGCAAAATAAAAATAGGGAATAGTAAACAATGAATACGAATGAAAGTATGGTATTCAAACTTACTCATTAATGATGAACGACAAAACCACAGGTCTAATTGTGGGTGCAGGAATTGAACCCTGCAAAGTGCAAAAAACAACTCCAACTGTCGGTACAGGACCCCAACCTTGAAAAGTCGAAGAAAACAAAAGCAAGAAGCAAGCAACAAACCAGTGAGCAAGAACTAACAGGTCCAACTACAGGTGCAAGACCTCAACCTTGCAAATTTGAACCAAACAAAAACAAGCAGCAATCGACGAACTGACGAACCAGTGAACAAGCAACAACTAGTGAACCAGTAAACAATATATGTATCTTCAATGATGACTAAACTGCATTCCAAGCATAGAAGAAATCTGAAACATATGATGACCATGTGAGTGGAAATACTTAAACATTCTTACTTGCAAACTGCAAATAGTAAACAAAAAAGAACGAATACGAATGAAACTATGGAATCGAAACTTACTCGACAACGATGAATGACAGAATCCCAGGTCCAATTGTGGGTGCAGGAATTGAACCCTGCAAAGTGAAAAAACAGCTCCAACTATGGGTGCAGGGCCCCAACCTTACAAAGTTGAAGCAAAAAAAAGAAAACAACAAGCACCAACATGTCCAACTGCAGGTGCAGGACCTCAGCCTTGCAAAGTTGAACCAAACAACAACAAGCAACTAACAACAAACCAACGAACCAGCAAACAAGAAGCAACCAGTGAACCAGTAAACAATATATGTATCTTCAATGACGACTAAATTACATTCCATGCATAGAAGAAGTATGAAACATATGATGACTATGCAAGTGGTGGTGGACAACAATATTTTCCAAATTCACTGCAACATTATATGGAAAAATTCGAGGAAAAATGTACTGTGACATGCCTATTTAAGTAAACATTTAAGGTTGTCAGGCTTGTTTAAGGGCATCGCGCTATGTAAACATTTAAGTTGTCAGGCCTATTTAAGGGCCTTGCGCTATGTAAACATTTAAGTTGTCAGGCATATTCAACTACCTCAAAAAGAGTGTCAATGCTTAAAACTTTTGGTATGTAAACATTTCAATACAAATAGAAATAATAAAAACATTAAGAAAGAGCGTCGATGCTCAAAACTTTCAATATGTAAACATTTCAATAAAAATTAAAAAGGAGTGTCGATGCTCAAAAATTTGGATATCTAAACATTTAAAACATTGGGAATATTGAAGCTGGCAATAAGACTTCAAATCTATTCTTCAATGAGATGATAACATATAAGGTTTTTTTTATTATATAAAAAATAATGTTTTTAGTTCTATAGTTCGAACAATAGAGATGATGCGAAAATTTATAGTCAAACGACTTATTAATATGAAGTCAACGAATTATCGATCGTTATAGTCCATCTACGCCTTCGGCGGGGACTAATAAGTGTAGAGATGGAAATATTTAAAAAAAATTTAAATAAAATTTATTAAATTTTTTTTGACAATTTCACATCCAAATATGGGTAAATTGTCACTTCATCATTTTTAACCAATAATAAAATAGAATTTTTAAATATTAAATATTAAAAAAATAACTTATATTTTCAAAATATTAAATTTAATATATAAATATTACAAAATCTATAAAAACATTATAGAAAATGTCCATTATACTTACAAAATCAAATTAATTTGAACAAAAATCAATCACTATATTTCCTCATTTGGCAGGGACTAATTATTTATGTACAAAAGAAAGTGAATGTTTGTTGTTCACGTTTAATCTTATTTTTTTATTTTCAAATAAGTCACCTTGTTAAATTATAACATCAACTTGTAACACCATGTAAGCATTTAGTTCCATGTCAAAATGGCTTGAAAGTATTCTTTCAATGAGGCAATGACCATATTTGTATTTAAAAGGAAATAATACACAATTAATAGTGTAAGTGTAATCACAAAATGCATTATATGCCATTGATGACTTATGATTGTTCACCATATCTTTTTCCACTTGCACAATACAATTATGATTGCTAGTAGTATATTCTTCTTAATACATTTGGAATAACCCTGAGTTTGAAATTTTGTCACTCTTAATACATTTGGAATAACCTTGAGTTTGAAAATTTATCATTCCTTGCCAAAGGCCTCGGACTGTAGCAATCAGTTTTTTGTTCACTGTTTTTTTGTTTTTATGTTGATAAAAAATTGGGTGTTGTTTTCCAAAGTTTAACTTTGTTGGGAGTGATCTAATTTTCTTACTGTGTTTTGATTGGTCTTCAAAACAACATCTTATTGTCGAGTTGGTGGCGGGAATTAAATAGATAATTTAATTATGCAATTTTAGCGGATTGTTGGAATGGGTGCGTGTACGAGTCTCAAAGTTATGTGACCATCACGGTTTCCGAAGCTTCCTACCATGTGAGTGGGAAATTGATGGCATTTAAAGTCGCAGGCCAAACAATATGCATATATATTTTCTATACAACATATAGAATTATTTTAATAAATATATATAAAAAAAATAAATTGATTGTTCATTAAATTTAGTATGATTCATAAATTTTGAAGGGATTTTTGTGTATTGTATCACATGATTCTCTACGATAGCTTTCACAAATTAAAATGTTTTTTATTGAATTCTTTTGTTCTAATTAATTGATGTATTCTTTGGTTTTGATCACTATATAGTGTGCTATAATATAGGAAGGAGAGGTTCTTCCCAAAGTTATAGGTGTTGCAGTTGGAAACTTGCAAGACATCTGGATTTTGGGCTTCTACAAATCTACGAGAGTGGGTAAAAAGTCATATGCATCTATTATCTTGATTTTAACTAGTTGGTTTCCATATCAATATATGTATTTTATACAAGTACAATTAGTTTCTTTGGTTGTTGTTTGATAGAGTTTGCTTTATGAATAACACAACTACTTTTGTTGTGTTGTTGGTTTTTTCAGAAGCGAGTCAAGTCAACTAGGGGATGTTACAGATACTGTATAGGTCGAATATAGTCAAAGGCGAATAAGGAGAGAAGGTGTGTTGTTTTGAGGTTGTATTGTTCACTTATATTTTACATTGCTTGATGTGTTTATCTATCATGTCATCTGTTATGGTTCAGAAAGACAGATTTATTCTGAATTTCCAAGTGTTGTGAGCTGCAAGTTGCAAGAATTCTAATTTGGGGGTTCTAGGAAAAAAAGAATCAGAGTTAAGTGAAAAACAATAAGGTGTGTTGTTG
The DNA here is from genome assembly GCA_009831015.1 of Picea engelmannii. NCBI lineage: Eukaryota > Viridiplantae > Streptophyta > Pinopsida > Pinales > Pinaceae > Picea > Picea engelmannii. The sequence continues at coordinate 383,580 of ML810797.1, read as the reverse complement.
TCATCTTATAGTTTTCTTCTTATTTTGTAGTTGCTTGAGGCTATGGAGATAGTGTGGGTATACAGTTAGGGAGAAGTGCATTATTCTGCATGTGTTGTAGAGAAATGTTGTTTTTAGGTTGGATGCATTTTCATATGGTGATGGGGACTTTTTAGTTGGTGCATTGCATTGCGTTCCATCTATTCTTATTTTTTTTTTATTTTTGTTTTGGGGGGGAGGGGGGGTGTTGATTACAGTATAAGCGGGTATAGTTATGAAATACAATCATTTTCCAAGTTGTCTGGAGGATTTTTCTATGAACATATGTCCGCATTGGGTGAAACTATGTCTTGTGCACCTCATCGGTTAGAAAAGGAGTATCGCTAGCACAACCTACACTATATATTTTCAATGCTTGTGTAGATAATTTATGTCGGTTATAGTCGTGCAGTTTCGTACCTCTGCACAACCTATTGTGATAGGTGATGTAATTTGGATGATATCCTAGTCATTTGTCAAATGTTCATGTTGTTGGATTTGTAAGAAAATAGAAGTGATATAGAATTGCTCCCAAGTGAATGATATGTTATTTTTAGTGTCTCCAATAACTATTACTGAAGCACTGCCCAAGTGAAAAAGGCCAATTGCTATGAATTATCTGCACGTGTTGAAAATAGACCAAGTGTTTACTATGCGAGAGGCATAGCTTTGCAGAGGGAAAAGATATGGCAATATAAAAACCTTCCATCCAACCTTGAAAGTGGCAAAGTGAATACGCTTTTGACTAGAAAATTATCCAAATATAAATAGATCACAGAGCTGAGATTGCCCCAAGGCCAAGAGAAGGATTCCTATCCACTAAAAGGTATTTTACACATATATTGGCTACCTTTCAAATAGAAATAGCCATAATAAAAAACCATTGATTATTCCACAGATAAGTATCACATTTTCTTCATGTTGGTTTTAGATGTGTGGTCTTTCCTCCTAAATTGGAGAAAATCAATTTAGCATAAATAAATTACCTATCTTGCAAATTACGTCACTTTCACAATCAGGGATGCATAACTATTGGAAATGCAGAGGTGGAGAAGTGCAACAATGTGGGAGAATGACCCGTGTGGTTTCTCCACACAAGGCTTGAAAATATATCATCTTAAATAGACCAAGTATAGTTGTGCTGACTGTAGAAGTGTCAAGTCATCTAAGAACGACAATGCCATACCATAAGAAATATGAAATATCAGTGCAAGGGTTGAAATCATAGATTCTCTAAACGAGGACTCAAAATAGGCTAAGTGATTAATTTGAAAATTGCATGCCCTTATAGGGCATCACAATATGGAATCAACAAAAGCATCTGCAACATGTGAAAAAAAAATAGGCATAAAGGCATTCCAACACAAATTGTTTGAAACATAAATAAATTGTAGATTTTAACCTTGTACAATATTTACTACAAACATATTTTCAGTAAAAGAATAGAAAAGATACAATGGAAAATACACACATTACACATAGATTTTTCCCCTAGAAACCCAAATTGGGAAAACCAGTATATTTTATATTCATTAATAATGATACATTGTTTACAATACAATATACATATAGGAGCCAGCGACATCCAAAAACCTAACCAAATGACCTGGATTAGTCAACCACCCTATTCCTTAACCAGAAATAGAAATCCATTGGCAAAAACCATGTGCCAAAAAACCGCCCAACATGGACATGAAAATTGAGGTGACACGAAAAATGAGGCCAAAATGAGACATGTTTCCCAAGGAAAAACAATTCTTAGGGGCATTGCCCCTGAAACCCTGTGTAGGGGAGATATCACCCCCCTCAAACCCCCATGTGCACCCAATGCAACATAGCAGGCACTAGTGCAATTCATGCAAATAATATAACACATACCCAACATAAATCAAAGAGATCATATTGATTCAAGACCAAGTGCATCATGCGTATTTATTAAGGTGTCTTTTCTAGACACATGAACAACCTCCAGAATACAAGTAACTGTAGAGATACACTTTTTTGTTTCCTTAGTTCCAATACCTAGTGTTTTTCTTTTCAGGGTGTGTGAAATATTTTGCTATTATGGTATTTGGATGCTCTTCAGTGGTATATTTTCAGTCCTTGTGCAGGGATTCTACACTTTCGACCCTTACACTGAGAATCCATGCCACTTATGGTTTGGCATTGACATATTTGGTTTCCTGGACACTTGTGTGTTGGCACAAGGGCAGACCCAGGGTTCAATGCTTCAACAACACACCAACAAAACCCTAACTACCAGCCCTTTCGGCAACACCTGTGAAGCAGATAAAGTATCACCCGAGGTAGAGGCAAGGGGGTTGTAGGAATCAAGTGTCTACAACCTAGATGGGACATAGATATGTAATCACAATACTTTAACAAATCGCTTAGCAAACAACATTCATTATTCCTTAACTCGTATTCACATCACTGGTTAAAACCCTAATCTAGATCAACATAGTAATAAACAAGATCTAATACTTTCATTCACTTAGCACAGAACATTAACTCAGATCTAGAATTCATACACAGTATTAAGCATTAAACTACTATATCAGATGCATTCATCAATCAACACTAAGAAAAGAGAAACATAAACACCATGAACACATTGCACAAAGCACAATAACATGGGATATACGTGGTTCACCCTAGTGTGGAGCTACGTCCACTAACTCTTCTTCTCTTCTTTATTAGTCTCCTTCAATATTCTTACATGCACAACGCCACAAAACCAACTCCGCATAGGAAAGGAGATCTGCACGCACCTCACCAGATCCTCCTTCCCCAAGTAGGTTAAAGCACAAAGCCTCACAAAGTCTGTGCACACAGCACTTACCAAACACTTGCACTTAGCTTTGCAAGCCTTAACACATCCATGCACTAAGCCAAATATCACTATGATCACATATATCAAACTACTCTTACATCGCCTGGATACTTATTTATACATTACAAAAAGGGCCTAAACATGGGTAAGACCCATGGGCCAACATCCCATAACTGTTACATAAACCCTAAAAGCCCAGAAATCTCGCAAAAAGGGCGAGATCCCACGATCTCCACTTCGCCTGGGCACTTCGTCTTCGACCAGCCTATCAAAGTCCCAAAAATGGTCAAACACGACCAGGTTCTCTCAAAACTTGGTCGAGGGCCAACAAGCCCCCAACACTCACATGTGACTCATCCCAAGCCACTTTGATCTGGGCAACTCTGCTTCGAAGGCCTTAAGCTTAGCTTGAGCTGCCTCAACTTGTTGCTTCGCCAGAGCCTCCTACTCCATGAACTCCTGAATGACTTTCTCGGTGATAGGCCCTTCCAAGCGTTGTTCCACCATTGTGATCACTTGCTCCAACTATGATCCTTATCCCTCGATCTCTTCAAAGAGGGTGCAAGCTTCGTCCTGCACTGACTGGAGTCGATGTGTCACCTCCATCACTCTTCTCTGGATGGTGGTTACCTACTGTTGAACTTTGCACTGCTCATGTGCTCTCTTCATCTTCTCTACTGTTGTAAGTAGCTTCAACTATGCTTGCACTGTCGATGCCTATTGCTTCACTTCCTAGAGTTGTGCCTCCAATGTTCTCAATTTTCGGTCCTCTACAAGGTGCTCATAGTTCTACGCACTTCGATTACTGAGTTGCTTGCATTCTATGGCCAATGCTCTGATTATTTCTACTGCACTCCTGGCAGTTTATTCCCTTTGATCTCGCACTTCCTGCAGAGTGCTTGGCATTGCTTGCAGTTCTAATTCTACTACTCAAGCTTGAGGTTGTTGAATTGCTTCATCGAGCTTCCCCACCTGGCTCTCAGTTGTTTCTTCTTCCATCGGAGCCAAGCCTGACACAAAGCGAAGTTCTCTAGCCACTATCTCCTTGACCACATTCTGGCACTCTGTGAGCAACCAGTCTTTTTCTCTCTGAATCTACTCTCTATCCTCCTCAAACTTCGCTCTCATGTCATCTTTTTCTTGCTGTGCAACCCAAATTTTCTCTAGGGATTCCTCCTTTGCTTGCTTCAAGGCCTTTGTGGCCTGTTATTTTTCCTCCTATATTCGTCTAAGGTGAGCCTCTGTAGCATCTGTTATCCTTTGCAGTTGGGTGGGCTCATCTCCCAATTCTACATCTTCTGATGCTTACAACGCAGTAGGCACTGCGTGGCTCGAATAGAGGGCTTGTTGTACCCCTTTCATCTCCACCTCGATTCTATCATACATTGTCTTCTATTTGTCTTTGTTTCGCTGCAATATATCCTCCAAGGTATCTGCTACAGCTGCGATGATGAGGTCAATATCATCCACTGTGAGCACATTCTGTGACTGTGGCTTATTGGCTTGTGACTGGTAAATCACGACATTCCTTCTCCAACTCATTATGTGACTGTGACTTCCCTGTGAGGTCAACAACGAACCCCGTGACTTGCATTTCTCTGTTCTTCTTAATGATCTTACCATCGATCAACTGACAAGCTAAGCACACTGCTCCATCTTGGATGGAAGCTACCTTTTAGCCTCACTTCCCCTTCTCCACATCACCATACACTTCCTTGATTCGTTGTGCCAAAGAATGATATGACGTCTTCCTGGGTAGAACTGGTGCAAATCTGGTCCTTGCATGCTTATTTCGTTGATCAGGTGGGTCAACACCAGATCCACAGTGATGTGCCTATCCAACCAAAGATACCCACCATGGAAGCATGACAGGAGGAGTTTAACGCACGCATTAACCTCCTAATGTCTATTGAAGTGTGGGATCTTCATGACATTCAATATTATTGACCTCATGATCTCCTTGATCCACTGCTGGGGAACTATCTTTGGCTTCTTCCTAGTTGTTTTTATCAGGTAGAGATGCGGTGCGAGCATCACATAATTCTTCCTATCTCCCAGGTTAAAGTCACTTATCTTAAGAGCAAGGATCAATCCTAACTGTGTTCCTACTGCGCGTATCCCTTTTGGGAGGTACGCAGTAATGAGGGTATACTCAAAATATCTCGGGACATTGTCACGACTAACCGTGCCAGCTAAGGGTGGAATGTAGTTGAGAAAGATCGACAGGATCTACTTTGCATTCGCTAGATCATCACGGTGCTTGGTTCTCTTCTCTGTCGCAGTTCGGGATGGCCCATATCGACGTCCAATTGAGGGGGGTGTTTGCAATCCTCCCATCGATGAGGCCTGTACTCCTGTGGACCTGACCTTCTCACCCATAAGTTCGATCAAGATTTCTTCTATGGGCTTCTCTACTGTGCTAAGGTCACTCAACATGAACACTCGTAATCAAATTTCTTTGGTAGGTGAAGAAACACTCAAGGTAAACAAACTGGGTGGCGAGGTCTTGAAAGCACAATGTGATAGCAATTAGTTCTCTTGTTAGCTGGGATGATCACAATTTGAAAAAGTGTCCCGATGAGGAATTCGATGAATTAAATAAAAAAATGTCGTAACGGGTTCCTCCAACGGATCGAAAAGACTCAATCAATACAATTCCATCCGTTATGGCACAGTCCCAACGGTCCAATGGTGATCTTTCCAACAATAACTATGGTTCTAGCCATTCTGGAGTGTCATTCTAATGGTTGAGACGCCTCCAACGGTCATATAGCTTCTCCTTGGTGAAGTTTCATTCTGTGTTGTTCTGATATTTCGGCGAGGTTCAAGTGTTTTAAGCCTTCTTTCTGCGAGGTCCTCTCTAGAACTTCCTGCAATTTTTCTAACTTTGCTTTCTTCTTATTGAGCTTTATGGCCTTCTTTCCTGTGATCTGAGTCTCTAGGTTCCTCTTTCCATTCTTATTTTTATTTTCTCCTAGTAAAGGGACTTCGCACTGTTGAGGGTCTTTCACAGGGTTCGAGGGTAATACTTCTTTTCTTATTGTTTCTAGGGTAGGTGCTCTTCTCTCCTGCATGAATAGATTCTTTAATCCTTCTTGTGTTCTTTCAACTTCGACAGCTAGGTTTCTGGCCCTCAGTTTCTTCGACTTGTCCTCTTGTTCTTCTCTTAGTTGTTCTATTTTCTTAGCTACGAATTCCCTTACTTCTTTCTTTTTTTGTTCTATGGCTTCCTCTTCTTCTTTCCTTTGGATCTAGTCTTTCTCAATCTAGGTCCTTATCAAAGAAGTGCAAAGGGAGTGTTGTTCTCAACAAACTTAATGACCTCAAATTCTTCTTCAGTCGATGCTCCATGGGCTATTATAGGTACATGAGTAAGTCTTCCATATAGGGTTATCATCTTTCCTTTAAACAATCATATTCATCCTAATGAAGGAATCATCGCAGGCCTTCCCAAAATTTCCCAAGTTCTTTTTGTCATAATGTCCACATGTGTTTCTTCATCTAGAACACAGTCGATGTTGAAGTCTCCTATTCTTGTTTCTATGCACTCCTTCTCTTTTAATATCTCTAGTAAACTGATGTCTCTATGATCATTCAGGGTTTCTTTCATCTACAATAATATAGCCTCTGATCCTTTCCGGTGCTCTAGTACATCCTTAGTCTCTTGACCTTCTTTAGAGTTTTCTTGATTCATGTTCATCTTCTCAACTTTAGCAATCATTCTAGGGAAATCCAAAACCTCGTGATCAATATCTTTACAACAAAGACAAATAGGACTTCTACCAGGGCATTCCTTAGCAAGATTTCCCAGTCTTCTGCAACTATAACAACATGTCAATCATCTCTTTCTCTTAAACGATCCCCAACCTTTCATGTACTGCGCACAATGATGGACCTGCAACCTGCAAAAATTCTTTCTAGGGTCCTGCATCCACTTGTTAGTCCAATAATTCTTTCTATGCATAGGGATAACATATATTTCACTAGCTCTATCAAATTTATTCAGATCAAATCTTTCTCCTAGTTGTGCCCTAGATTTCAGAAAAAATCTATCAAACATACCTAGATCCATTCTTTCAAAGAAAAAATTTCCACTTATCTTATCTTTATCAGAGCACAGAGATTTAAGATCTTACCTCTTTTATTCATATCCAGTTTTATTTCTTAGCACAGAGCTTCACAAGTCAAGTATATTATTGCGCACTACAGTAGCAGTTATGTGCACAAATCTTTCTCTTTTCTTCAGTTCCCAGCAATCACAGTTTCAGTTCTCGGCAACAGAACCATTTGTTGGCATAGGGGCAGACCCAGGGTTCAATGCTTCAACAACGCACCAATAAAACCCTAACTATCGGCCCATTCGGCAACACCTGCAAAGAAGATGAAGTCTCACCCGAGGTAGAGGTAGGGGGGGTTGCAGGACTCAGGTGTCTACAACCTAGCTGGGACACAAATCTGTGATCACAATACTTTAACAGAGCACTTATCAAATAACATTAATTATTCCTTAACTCTTATTCACATTGCAAGTTAAAACCCTAATCTAGATCAGCGCGGTAATAACCAAGATCTAATACTTTCATTCACTTAGCATAGAACATTAACTCATATCTAGAATTCATACACAGTATTAAGCATTAAGCTACTATATCAGATGCATTCATCAATCAACACTAAGAAAAGAGAAACATAAATGCCATAAACACATTTCACAAAGCATAATAACACGGGATATACGTGGTTCACCCCAGTGTGGGGCTACGTCCACCAAATCTTCTTCTCTTCTTTATTAGTCTCCTTCAATATTCTTACATGGACAACGCCACAAATCCAACTCCGCATAGGACAGGAGATCTACGCGCACCTCGCCAGATCCTCCTTCCCCAAGTTAGGTTAAAGCACAAAGCCTCACACAGTCTGTGCACACAACACTTACCAAACACTTGCACTTATCTTTGCAAGCCTTAACACATCCATGCACTAAGCCAAATATCACTACGATCACATAGATCAAACTACTCTTACATCACCTAGCTACTTATTTATACATTACAAAAAGGGCCTAAACATGGGTAAGACCCATGGGATGACATCCCATACCTGTTACATAAACCCTAAAATCCCAAAAAGCCCGCAAAAAGGGCGAGATCCCGCTATCTTCGCTTTGCCTGGGCACTTCATCTTTGACCAGCCTGTCGAAGTCCCAAAAATGGTCAAACATGACCAAGGTTCTCCCAAAACTTGGTCGAGGGCCAACATTGTGCAATTGGCAGATCGATGTAATTAGCACTTCCACACAGGTGTATGTCGCACAGATCCAATACTTGGTATATCTAGCACTTGGTCTATATTCAAATCTTATGCAGAGAACTACTATGTCTCTTTCTACACTGTCACAGTTTCACATCCCCTCACTTCCAATAGTTTTGCATGAGCAATTGTGACAAGCGTCGTAATTTTCAGGATAACTCATTGATTTATGGCACATTGTGTTGCTCTGATTTACAAGGAAATGACAGGGATTTGGAAGCAATGTAAAGCAAATATGTTGGTTATCTATTAGTTTCTCGATGGTTTTTGTTTACGATTGTCCCTATTCGAAAGGTAGTTGATATATGCAAAAAATAAAACTTAGCAACTTCACATCCTATTGTTTGATAGTGTGTGCTCCATGCATAGTGTGGTTACTTGGTTTCATTCAAATTTGCATTGGCATTGGTGTAATGTTTAATCAAAACAATCTTCTTTTTTTCAGTTGTATTTCTTAATGAAATGGTTGAATGAAATATTATCGATGTACATCATATATGAAAAATAAATTTAGTAGTTTTTTATTATTTTTCTTTTTTAGGGGTAGATTAAATTGGTCAAGAGATATTCCATAAACTATAGAGATAAAAAAGGAATCAAAGATAAACAAAATAAAAAATAAGCTATGTTGTTTTGAGGTTGTTTTTTCCCTCGGTTTCTCCATGCTATATACATAGCTTAAGCATCATCTGAATGACAAACTAAAACATGGAAGATACAATGTCATCAGAGCATTAAAAGAACTATGTTCTAGAACTGTGAAAAAGCGTGAAAACATCAATAGAAATAAACAATGGACTATTGTTTTGTAATTTCAATCTGAAATGCATGTAATTCATAGTAAACATTGACATGTTGAATTACATGGACATTTGAACACATATAGACATATTTACATATTTTTTTTACATATTCAGAATTTTTATTTCCTTGTTGAAAAAATTCATTGTTTTCATATTCTTGTTACATATTTAGAAAGTTATTGTATCTGTGTTGGATCAACAAATTGTGTTGAACATGACAAACAACTAATATAGCAAAGATTATGCTCACATAGAAAATAAGATATAGGCAATTTGCATTGTGTTTTCATCTCACTACCATCCATCTACATTGTTATTTGGCTTGTTCAATGTATAGTCCATCGAAACAATCATCATTGTTTAAAAATAAAATAGGGGAAAAAAAGGAACATGGAACAAGAATTGGAGAGGTACCATTTTCTAATTTTATCTATGTACTATTCATTTGCTTCTCTTTTTTTTTTTTTGTTAATATTGTATATTTCATGTGATTTTGACATAAGGTTTTAATTTCTTGTTCATTTCATTTGATGCACTCCTTTTACATGAAAATGAAATAGAGAAATTACAGGAGGGAAAGAATTCATGAGAAATACAAGAGAACAAATTCAAGAACAACGTCCCAAAAGGAGGTATGCTTATAACAATTACACAACCAACGCGCTTTTTTTGGTAAATTATATGCATATGTAACAATATATATCCATACTGCATAGTAGTGTGTATAATCCAAAGTGAATATTGCATCTGTGGATATCCTATCGGCGGTGTGTTGAAAATCAATGGTTTGTAAATATTTGATGTACAAAACTCCAAGGTATATCCATATTGAATATTTAGTGAAAACATGTAATGTCACCAGCCACCCAGGCTGGGCCACGTCACAGAATCTCAAATTTTGTCACTCTAATAGCACAATGTAACGTCCTCGACCAATTTAATGTCCCCAAACACTCAGGATGGGCCACGTCACACAATATAAACTTATGTCACTCTGATACCAAACTACTCTGATACCAATTTGTAATATCATCCAGCTTACTACTGAACAATGTTATTCCAAAATACACTGCACAGATTCTACTCTATAAATAGTTATGTGCAGTATTACTTGAGGTAATGCACTCATCCTTAAGCTAATTTTTACCACACAACTTATAATAGTGGAAGTAACAAAAAACAACTACGTGCGTAATCCATTATGGCGTCACTTGCCAATTCTAATTTTTCTTGTGTGTGGGGTCTATTCCCCTGCATGCACAAGTGAATTCCATCCTCTTGTGCACATAGGATACTTTCTTGCACACATGGATATTCAAACCTTGCCTCAAAGACTCATGACCAATATCATAAGGTTGACTTAACAGGAAAGACTATCAATGGCTACCAATACTCATGCATGATTACAATTACTAGCTATAAGCACCATGCTTATGTGTGCAAGAAAGATTAAACATAATAATAATAATTACTTATATGAAACAAAATAAAATAATTAAAACCATATTAACAATACATAATTAAGAACACATTAAATGAGACAAGTACATAAAGAACACTTATCTTTTATGAAAAGTCACCAACTACGCACAGAACTCAGATGTTCCTCCCAACCATAGATTTTGTTGCTCATAATATTTCAACAACAGGTAACCCCCGAGCTAGGGCTTAACTCCACCAAGGAAAAAGGGTTCCTAATGCCAGGCTAAGGTTTGATACTCAATAGAATTGATTGGTCCAAGGTGTTACTGCTACAACAAGCCTACAATCTCTCATTCCCCACGCAATTGTTACACCCAAGGAAGTATGCACCTTCTCTTCTCAACAGTCCCTCGGTCGGCCCACTTCCCTTCCAAGATTCCAACAACAAGCTGGACAGGAAGTCTCCAAGCCCTGCAACTAATTCCCATCTCACCTAAGAACAATTCCCAGCAAAACTCTCACCTAGAGAGAATGCTTGCGGGCCTAACAACTCGCATCTTCGACAACAAATCTCTCACCTAGAGAGACTGCTCATGGGCCTGACAAGCCACCTTTTCGACAACAAAACTATGGTTACAAACAATAAACCCCTTACAATATCTTTTCCACAGATAAGGTAACAGTCATATTTTCTAGATAGTCCGACCCCTTGTGCATACAAGAAATGAATGACTCTCTTCCAAAGAATGAGTTCTCTCCCCACAAATACACTAAGGTCAACAATATATATTGCATGCCTTAAACTCGACACTTGTCACCTTCAAAAGTAGCTTAAGACACTTGGTGAACAGTTCCCTTCCCTCGAGAACTTAGGATAAACTAATTATCCATAATATACACTTTTCTAGAAATATTAATAAAATATTCCCTAAGACTTAAGTTCCCTCCTTTTCCCCTTTTAGGTGGAGTTATCCCCCCCAACTCTTTTTGTTTGATCTGTCCGCGCACAGCGATATTATATTATTAATGAAAATGATTACATTTACATGGATAGGTGCAATGACCTATTTACATTGACTCACCAACCTCATAATCACACAGACTCTCTAGCCTCAATACACACACACACACACACACACACACACAAACTTGCTCGATGCACACTTCCAGGTAAATCTTGCGCACTTACCCAGGTGTGCACAACACTATGGAATGTGTGCACTCTTCCCTTGATGTGTAATCCCACACACTTACTTAGGTATGCAAAGCACTATTAAATGTGTACACCCTTTATTTGATAACAATTTCCCCGCGCACTACTCAAGTGCACGCAGAACCATAACTTTGTGCCAACTGCTCACTAACCTAGATGCATATTTACATTTACAATTGGTACCAATGGCTCACCAGCCTATATGTACAATTAAAAAGGGTCTGGATTAGGGACATTACATTCCCCTCCCCCTTATTTATGCACTTTCCTCAATGCATCATATACACATGTACATACAAAATTTCAAAAATCTTCAAAAAGATGTGGATACTCTACCCACATAGCATCCTCATGCTCCCAAGTTGCATCCTCAGGACCGTACCATGGCCATTAGACCTTTACCAGCTCCATGACTCAATTCTAGAGTTGTTTGATTTTCTGATCCAACATGCAAACCGGTCACACTTGAAAATCACCTTTTGGCTCCACCTGAATCACATTCCAATCAATAATATGATTAGCATCAGGTACGTACTTTTTAAGCAATGATACATGGAAAAAATTATGAATACACAAGCATGCAAGAAATGAAAGAATATATGTGATAGGACCAATCCTCTCTAGTATTTCAAATGGCCCACAGTAGCATGGTTCCAACTTAGAACACTTTCCCAACTTCAGGGAGCTATGTCTGGATTTCACTTTCAAGAACACGTGGTCGCCCACTTTAAAATCTCTATGGCTTCTACCTTTATTTGCACATCTTTTCTACCTATCATGGGCAACCTATAAATTTTTCCTTATCTTTACCATATTCCCCTCCATTTCCTAGAGCAAATCTGGCCCCACCACTTCATGGTTTGATGGGTTGTCCCAACTCGCTGGCATGTTGCACTTTCCACCATAAAGTGATTTAAATGGGATCATCTTTAAAGATGATTGATACCCATTTTTGTAAGTAAACTCTACCAAGTGAAGGTATTCTTCCCATTTTGATGGTTTATCCATCACATACATCATGAGCAGATCTCTAATAACCCAATTGACTCTCTTTGTTTGTCCATTTATCTCAGGTTGATAAGCTGAGCTAAAGTTCAGATTTGTCCCAAATACTTTGAATATCCCTTTAGAAAAGTTCAATGTGAACTTGGAATCTCTTTCAGTCATAATTTTCTTAGGTACACCATGCATCCTAGCACATTCTCTTATGTATATGACCACAATGTTGGTTGCCTTGTGCGTTGACTTCACTGGAATAAAATGGGAAGCTTTAGTAAGCTTTTCCACCACTACCATAATAGAATCATGTTGATGAGTAGTCCTAGGAAACTTAGTAATGAAATCCATGGTAACAACTTCCCACTTCCACTCGGGAATGGGAAAAGGCTGTAGAAAACTAATTGGATGTATTTGCTCAGCCTTGACCTTTTGACATTCAAGGCATCTAACAATAAAATGGAAAACCTCCTTTTTCATACTGGGCCAATTTTATTGCTTTTTAACCACGACAATTGTCTTCTAGTAGCATACATGTCCAACATAAGGAACTGTATGCATCTCCGACAATAACAAACTTTTCAACTCCTGGTCATTTGGCACATAGATGTTGTGCCTATACATGAGGATCCCATCCTTTCTTAGCTCATAACCTTCAATTTTTTGTTGTGGCATACCTTGTTGTAAATTTTCCTTTATGTCCACATAGTGTTGATCTAATTTGGAAACCTCTAAAATTCTATCACACAAATCTAGTTTGTACATGATAATGGTTGTAGCATGCATCTCATGCACCCTCCTACTAAGTGCGTCAACCACCTTGTTCTCTTTCCCTCTGATATGATTTATGTCAAAGTCATACTCACTGAAGAATTCTAACCACCTTCTTTGTCTGGAATTTAAAATTGGTTTTCCAAACAGATACTTCAGACCACTATGGTATGTTCTCATCTCAAATCATTTACCCATGAGATAATGTTTCCACATCTTCAAGGCATGCACAATGGCTACCAATTCTAAGTCATGAGTATCATAGAGTCTTTCAGGCTCTTTTAACTTTCTTGATTCATAGCATATAACATGCCCATTCTGACTAAGGACTCCACCGATCCCTTCCTTTCTTGCATTCATGCACACAACAAAGTCTTCATCTGCACCAACAATTCTTAAAATTGGTGCACTTGTCAACAAAAATTTCAAGTGTTGAAAACTCATGGCACAATCTGGAGTCCATTCAAATTGCACACCTTTCTTTTGCAAGGATGTAATTAGATGTGCAATATTTAATAAACCTTCAACAACCCTTCTGTAATAACCTACAATTCCCATAAAGAACATCACCTCTGCGACATTTCTTGGTGTCGTCCATTCCTCAATGGCTTTGGTGTTTTTCAATTCCACAACTATTCCTTCCTTGGAAATGATATGACCCAAATAATGAATTTGTCGTTGACAAAATGAGCACTTTCTCAACTTTGCATAAAGTTGATCCTTTCAATACTTGTAGCACCATCCTCAAGTGTTTCCCTTGCTCTTATTTATGTTAAGGTTTAAGCTATTATTAGAGTTCTTTGCATTTCACTAGATAACAATAGCATAAGATAGGATCACTGAGAAATACACAATCACAAGAGACACATCATTTATCATGGGAAACCCTCATGGGGGAGAAAACCCAACAAA
>ML810797.1:348313-369252 GCA_009831015.1 Picea engelmannii | reverse complement strand
CTGTATCTCTGAAACTTGCTCCTCAATGAACAAGTGTGTGTGTCTGAGTGAGGCACTAGCCTCCTTATTTATACAACTATGGCACATGTGGAGGTGTCTTTTCACTGGCAGGGCCGACTTCTCAATCTAGGTGGTTATAACCACCTTTAATATATTTTGGGGCCTCTTTAATATATTCCGAGGCCGACTTCTTATTCTGCCTATTACAATTACGTTTTGACCAATCTGCAAGAGGGGATTTGGTCTTTTACAATAGCCAACATGGTTAATCCGCAATAGGGGATTGATCTAATGAATAATACAACAATAATAATTAGAATACACTTTGCAGTTACATTATTTCAACACTCCCCCTTAACAAGAAGGGTATTCTACAACAGCATCAGGCGAGAGAGAGGACAACATCATAAACAACATCAGGTGGGTGAGAGGATAGCATCATCAATATCATCTTGGAACACTGACTGGCGTATATATAAATCATCGGAAGTTTTTTTTTCATCATCAACACAACACAGAGGTTGGAGCATCATCAACACAGCATAGAGGCTAGAGCATCATCAACACAACATGGAGCTGGAGTAGCATCATCATCCTCATCGGCATGAGGTTAAGGTAACATCATCATCATCTTCAGAATTAAAGATGAAATAATATCATCATCATCATCATATTCAGCAAGGACTCAGGAGTTGAAGTGGCATCATCATCATCATCTTCAGCAAGAAGCTGAAGTGGTATCATCATCATCAACTGCATCAACATTGATTACTATAACACTAATACATCATCATCATCAATAACAACACAAGGCTGATACAACATCAAAAGCAACAATATCACAGCACAAAGGTTGGCATCAAAGCACAAGGTTGGCAACACATCATCACAGCACGAGGCTGGCACATCATCATCACGAGGATGTCATCACATCACTTAATCTAGCACATCATCACAACAATTAAGTTGGCACACCACACAAAAATTAAGCTAGAAAGCACCACAACAATTAAGCTATAATCACACTACTAGACTGGCTTTACATCACAACAATTAAGATGGAAGCTCAGTACTAGGCTAGATTTATGTCACAACAATTAAGTTGGAATCACACTACTAGACTAGCTTTACATCACAACAATTAAGCTAGAATCTCCGTACTAGGTTGGATTTATGTCACAACAATTAATATGGAAGAACAATATTAGACTGGCTTTACGTCACAACAATTAAGATGGAAGCACAATGCTAGGCATATCTCAACACAATAATAGACTGGCTTTACGTCACAGCAATTAAGTTGGAAGCATAGTACTAGGCATATCTCAACTCAATACTAGATTGGCTTTACGTCACAACAATTAAGCTGGAAGCACAATACTACGCATATCTCAACACAATACTACTCCCCCTTTCGAGGGAGGTCCTTTCGGACTACACCAAGCTTATCTCGAAAGTGCTCAAACTTTACACGAGATAGAGGCTTGGTCAACACATCGACAACCTGTTCATCCGTGCTAACATATTGGAGCTGTATGGCTCCTCTATGCACCATGTCACGGATGTAATGATATCGGATCTCTATGTGATTTGACTTGTCATGAGATACATGATTATTTGTCATCTTTATGTAGCTCTAGTTGTCACATAAGATCGTGGTTGCTTCCATCTCTAGGTCGAATAGACCAGTCAATAACTTATGAATCCATATAGCTTCACAGCTGGAAGAACATGCATCAATGTATTCTGCTTCTGTTGTACTGAGAGAAATGATGGATTGCTTCCTACTCTGCCATGAGATCATGGCTGATCCCAAACTGAAACAGCATCCTGAAGTGATCTTCTTGTCAGAGACACTTCCATCCCAATATGAATCAGTGTATCCACTCAGTGTGGAATCATGGTCTCCATCATAGTTGAGACCACAATCTAATGTACCCTTAAGGTACCTCATCACATGTTTTGCAGCAACCAGGTGAACATGTATGGGTTCTACCAGAAACTGACTCAAGGTTTTCACGACAAAACAGATATATGGTCTGGTGTTCATCAGGTACATCAGCGATCCAATGATCTGTCTATATAGTGTGGCATCAATCAATTCTGACAAAGTGTCGACCAGTAGCTTCAACTTCGCTTCCATGGGTGTATTCATGGACTTACACTCCAACATGTCGAATCTCTTCAGGATTTCAACTGAATACTTCCCTTGGTTAAGGAAGATTCTCTTTGGACTCTGCCATACCTCAAGACTTAAGAAATAATGCATTAGGCCAAGTTCTTTCATCTCAAATTCTGAAGCGAGCTTCTTTTTACATTCGGTGATGAGATTTCTTCTCCAGTTAAGAATAAGTCATCTACATACAACAACAACATCATCGTCTCATTGTTCATAACCTTGAAGTAGAGGTTAGAATCGGCTTTACTCTTGGTAAAGCCCAAGCTCGTCAAAAAAATGCCTATCCTTCCATATCAAGCTCTAGGAGCTTGCTTCAACACATACAGATCCTTCTTCAACTAGCAGACATGAGTCTTTCTATCTTCAATCTTCAAATCAATTTTTCTCATTACATTGTACCAATCTGGTACACTTGCTCAGTTGCAACTAAATCTGCACAATCATGTGCTAGCTCTATATGTTTTCTGCAAGGCACTACTTGTCTCACTATCTGGGAGTATGTCCCCTACTCTTTCTTCAACTGTTCCTTCTGGAATTTGGGGCTCTGCACCTGCAACTTCTCTAAGGCTGAGAATGATTGCTTCATTCTCATTGTGGCTGCTAAAATCTGAGAGTAACTCCTCTTATTCTATCACGGAAACAGTTTCATCTAAAACTGAGAGTGGCTCAATAACTGATACTAAGGATAGCTCTTGTTCTTTCATGGGGGTAATTCTATCATAGTCATTGTAGTCATGTCTCCATGACCCAACTAATGTATTGCACCAACTGCCACTCAATTTTTAAATATGGGGATTGCTCCCCCTGCATATCATACTATATATGAATCATGGTTGTTCCGGTTGTCTTCATAAGTACTGGAACTATTTCTTCAATAAGTGTCTCATCGTAGTCGTCTCCCTTTTGTTGGGAGAATCCTTTGGACATACATCAGGATTTATACATATGCAACACGTTTGATCTGTATAGATCAATATTGGAAGTCCATATTGACTTCTCTTCTCACAAAAGAATCCATATCCTAGTCTTTCTGCCTGGCTTCCTTCTTTGTCACTGAAACAAGAGAATCATCCTGGAGATTTCATATCTCCTAGGAGTCTCTGAAGTTACAATCTAGTCTTCTCACAACATATATCTTCCAGTCCTGGAAGTTTTCTCTTCATTTGATCCTTTCTAAGATCAAGCTTGCTCTCAATTTCTTCTGAGTCTGCAAGGAGTTCATCAACTCTTACAGGGTATATTTGGTGTTGAATACCAAGTCTATATGTGAAAGACAAAGTCAGGCTTCAAACGAGTTATGATTCTCGTTCTAATGTTCGGTCCTCTTTGGAGCCTTCTGCTCCTTTCAATCAATTTTCATATGAGATACTCTGAATCTTAAGAGATAGCTTCTTATTCATCTTCTTTGGTACATGAGTGTATATGGTCATGTACATAGTCTATTTCATGTCTCATTTAATACGTTGCCTTCTGCAACCTTCACTATAGCTTCCTCAGGGTTATCACATGTGACCAGGAACAAGGTCAACAAAACAACAAGAAAGGAAGCAAATATTAAAGGTAAGAGATACAATATGAAATGAGGTCAACACTCTTATAGTGTTGTGATCGAACATTCCTCCATGGCAACCTGGAACTAACACACGAGGTTTCTCCTAGAGGATGTGTTAGTTGTATCAGGCAAATGATTACATTAAGAATTTACCTCTATATGCTCACATGCTACCAAGTACAATACTTTTCAAAGACTACTATATTAACTTGTCATGTGTAACTTTGAATCTTATCAACTTGATTAATCAAACCTGGGACCTGGAGCCTTGTCCTCAAGAATGAGTTCTTTCTTTTCTTCCAAGTCTCCTTCACTCAATATGACAAGTGCTTTCTTCAACCTATGTTTTGTACTAAGACAATACGTTATCTTGACAGAAGGTTGGGTTAGAGGATAAGCTCTATGATCTCAACTTTTAATCCATCTAATACCTTGACTCAGATTTTGACCAAAGGTTAGAATGATGGTCATAGCTACAACATGCAACATTGATCAAAATAATGTCATAATAAATAGATGCATATCAGAATAATCACACCTGGGTTGCATCATTCCTCTGAATGTGTTGGATCTTGAGATCCTTTTGGATCTATGGCAAGAGATCCCTTCTCCTTCAAATACCCTTTAAATATTAATCGTTTAAACATGTGTGAGTACATACCTCTGACGACATTTTCAGGTAGAGGCACGATCTAGTAGCAGCAGTAATGATCACCAACTCTTAAGAACTTCAAGGGTGACTGCAACTGGTACTACGACTGCAACTGCAACTGATACTGCAACTGGTTCTGAGACTGCTACTGTAACTTAGGGTTTTATGAGGAAACCCTAATTTTTCAAACTTCAAATTTTAAAATTCTGATCCAGGGAATAGATGCGCTGAGCTGAGGCGAGTAAGCTGGTGTAGTCAAATTTCTGAAAATCCAACTTTTACCCCCTCAAATTTGACCAGCAGATTTTTGGACTAGTGCTTCTAGTTTTTTGGTACTCTGGTACTTCTAGTACTTCTAGTACTCTGGTTTTCTGGTTTTCTGGTACTTTGTGAAAACTAGGGTTTCACTTTCCAGGAGATCTAGCCATTGAAAACTAGGGTTTCACTTTATGGGGCCGACTTCTTATTCTGCCTATTACAATTACGTTTTGACCAATCCGCAAAAGGGGATTTGGTCTTTTACAATAGCCGACATGATCAATCCGCAATAGGGGATTTGTCTAATGAATAATACAACAATAATAATTAGAATACACTTTGCAATTACATTATTTCAACACTTTAGAATTTGAGTAAATAAGTATGTCATCTAGAAATACAATGACAAACTTATCTAAGTATTCTCTAAAAACTCCATTCATCAAACACATGAAGAAAACTGGTGCATTTGAAAACCCAAATGGCAGCACGGTGAACTTGTAATGTATGTACCTCATTCTGAAGGCAGTCTTGATAATGTCTTATTATTTAATTCTCACTTGGTGATATCCAGATCTAAGATCAATCTTTGAAAATATATGTGCGCCCCTTAGCTAATCAAAGAGGTCATATATCCTTGGCAAAGGATACTTGTTCTTTATTGTTACTTTGTTCAACTTCCTGAATTTGATACAAAGTATCAACGTACAAGTTTACGAACAATATTGGGGCACCCCAAGAAGACACACTTGGGAATATATACTGCTTCTTCAGAATCTCTTCAAGTTGCATCTACAACTCCTTCATATTTGGCGTACTCATCCTATAAGGAGTCTTGAATATGGTGCTACTCTAGGCATCAAATTTATAAAGAAATCAATATCTCTTTTTGGTGGAAACCCTGGTATCTCATTAAATACATCCTTAAACTCTTTCAGTATTATGCAGTCTTCAAAATATGGCACTTTATCGTTAAGTGCCTTGTCCATGTGCGCTGAAAATACTTGAGATCCTTTCCTATAGATTCTATTCAATTGCAAGGATGAAACTTCTATATGATAGTTACAATTCTTGGAATTCCTTGAACTGTTCTTAAATTTGCTACCTCGTCCAAGCAAGTAAATTCCCTATTGTAACAGTCTAGAACAACATGATGTTGGTCCGAAAAATCCATACCAATGAGGAAATCATACAAGCCCAAAGGTATAATATTCAAATCAACATTTGTCCGCAGTCCATTCATTTCCATTGGACATGGCTGAACCATCTCATTAATTTTCCTTTTTTCTCCTGTAGCTAACTGCATCAACCAAGGTTTTTCTAGCTTTCTTCTCGACAATTGGAATTATTACACCATCTTAGGATCTAGATAACTATGACTAGCTTCTGAATCAATTAAAATAGAAATGGGTTGGTCATTAATACTATCTTCCACTTCAATCATGTGTGATTGAAACTCAGCTTGCTTTTTATCTAGGGCTACATAAATCCTAGGTACATTTATTCCCATATCTTCAACTATCACAGCTTGTTGTATATTGTACGCAGTCCCGACTTTATCACCTCTTTGAGGGAAATATCTGTGCATATAATCTTCGTTGCAACCCCAACATTGAATAGGTTGTTTCCTTGTATTTTTCTCCACTATCTCCGTCATTTTGGGTTCCTTGGGAGTTGGATATCCTTGTGCAATATTTCTAAAAAATGGTGGCTTAGATCCCATATTCCTCTGTTCCACCTTGCTTTTCATCTTATCATCCCAAGCCTTATGGAAATTTTATCTTCCCCTTTGCTGATCATAAGTACATTTATCATGCCTTATGGTTTTCTCCAATGTCTTGGGATCATCATAATGTATCTTGTCACTAATAAATTAAGGAAACCCACTCATGTACCTCTAAATTTTAACTTGCTTATCCTTGATGAATGCGATATATTTCAGCAGCTCTAAGAATCTTCTTTCATCTATAATCATGCTCCCAATCTTGTATTTAAAGAAATCCTTCATTTTATTGTCATAGTATCTCTTGGTTAAGTATTTCTTTTGAAAATACATCTTGAAGTCCCTCCAAGTAACCTTGTTTTCATCAATGTGTTTAACTTGTACAAATTGATCCTACCACATTGATGCTTTTCCTTTTAGCTGGTAAATGGAAATCCTCCCTTTCAGCTGCACAACATAATTATGCAGCTGAAAGTATTTCTTCATACCCAACAGCTAGGTCTCTACATATTCATCCTTCTTGTGCTCCCAATCAAACGTAGGATGATTTATCTTATTCATTTCTCCCTATAGCTCATCCACCCTAGTCCCTCTCCTATGATTTCTGACAAGAGATGGACTTGAGCTACTGTGAGATTTCCTAAAAGAATGCTTTGGAAAGTGAGGTCGATGCCTACCATCACTTATTTATTCTCTTATTTTCACATCATGAGACCTGCGACTTATTGACCTACTTGTCTTTGTCTCCTTATCCATTTTCTTTTCTATTTTGTCCAATATTTGCATCAATTTGACATTGAAGTCATCATGTTTCTCCTTGGATTTCATAATCCTTTCATTATCAACTTTATAGATTTGGACATCTTTTTGTAATCCATTTATGGTTTCTACCAAGTTTATGCACTCCTCCTTAGATTCTATACCATCAACACCCAATTAGACATACAAATCTTTGAATTCATCATTGGGTTTGTAAGTTCTCCATGCATCTTCCATGCTGTTGACCTTCTGCACTAATTTTTTACTGCTCTAATCGTTGATAATTCTACAAAATGTGCAGGAAACACGATTTGTTAGATGAATTCATGAGACAACTTCATGAAGACTCTACACCACCTTGTCGAAATCCTTTCTTCCAAAGCTCATGCATGCACTGGTATTCAACACACACTAATGTGTGATGTAAATATTTAACATGTACACTGTGTATCATTATTGCACATGCATCCCAATTTTGTTCCACGCAGCCCCAAAAGTTTAGTGCACACACTCGTGCACCATTATTTACTACACAATCCCAGTGTCACACTCTGCAATGTCCTTCAATGGAGTCACCAAATGAGTAAACTTAATAAAAACCATTGAATCATACTCATCAGAATTTATGTTGAAGCCAAACTTTGTATACCTAGTAGGCTATGGAATTTATCCCTAACAACGATGCAAAAATTTTTATCACTCAATTCACGCTAAGGGAAAGTCCCACCCTGCGAAGGAGAGGTTGGGGAAATGGATAGGCAAGCCACCCATTGTGACCTCAATTTCCTTGCATATACACTTTAAGGCTAGGGTTCCTAACCTAAGGAGGGTTTTCCTATGGGATCAATACTAGTTCATGTTGTTGTATTCATATGGGAGAAGGAAACAACTTGGTTCAACTTAAGGTTGACTATCTTCTCTAAAGGGAAAATGCAAGTTAATCAAGAGAAGACAATGCTCAATGAATTCTTGGAAATGAAATCTTGCATACAAGTATGTCAATATGTAATATCAATGTACCATTACTCATAATTATGCACCAATAACCAATGAAATTCAAGGTATGATATCCAATGTAGAATTTTCAAAGTACAAGTATCAATATACCATGTGCACAACATATATTTATCCATCTATTAGTTAGTTATATGAGCATATTTGATCCTTCAAACCATGTTTATTAACCATATTTTAGAGTTATATCAACATCACATCTATTTACTTGCATCACAAAATATCCAACATGTAATGAAGTGTTTAGATCAATAAACTTATATCAATAAAACTTAAAGTCTACTTGTAACTATAGACCAACATGTATCATAGATTCAAAACCCCGACTGTAAGATCAAATTGTGAAATTGACCCTTAAACATGCATGAAAGAGTGCAATTATTCAGGGTCTAGTAAGGTCATTGGTGGGGTTTATATCTCAATCCATCACCATAAAATAAATTGAGCACAAAATGATAGGAACAATGCTTAGGAAAGGTCACACAAACCCCATATCACTCTCTGGACAAGCTACAATTTATTATAATCATAGAAAGGGTCTCGAACAACAAGTTTGGGATGGAGAGAATGGTAGCTAGACAAGGATGTTGATTTGTGTTCCAAGTCATTTTATCAGCACAAGAACTATCCAAAAAAGAGCCCCGGGAACGTTGCTCTAAACAAAAGTATTATTGGCTTAATGCACCTTGTTACTTCTGCATATTTGATAGTGAATAAGATAGTGGACAACAATCAAAGGGTGGAAATGTTAAGATTTTAAAGGGGGTCATTTCACCCTTTACTTCATCAAGGTGGTGGCTAGGATGATTGGAAGCAAGGAGTACTTCAAATGTTGCTCAAAAGATGAACTACAAGCCCTTGTCCACTGGTATATGTTCAAAAAATTAGAGATGGGATAGCAGAATGACACATTATAGTTGAGACAATTAATGAAATTATTCCAAGCATGAAAAATTTTAGGGAATCCACAAATTTTTAACAGGATTCAATTCAGGTATGCATCATAAATTAGGAGGTTATATCCTTCTACAAGATGAGTAATAAACAACTAGATTAAAACCCTTAAGGAAATGCTAACGATAGAAATGTTCTTTAGAATCAAGTTAGCATGAATAAAATGTATGTCATTTAATCTCAAATAATCTAGATTCAAGAGTAAATGTCATGAAAACCTAGATTTCAAAATAAAAAGGGAAAGGGGAAAAAGGGAAAATTTTGATTTTTAGGTTTTTTGGTGGTTGAAGACAATGATAGACTAGTGCCTCTGGAGGGCTATGGAGTCTTTATACTAGGTCTAGGTGAATTCTAGATTTTAGTATGAGACAGTGTTGATGGCACCCAAAGGATTTCCCCTCAAGCATTTCCTAGGGTTAGAAGGTTCCCTTGCTAGTCCCTGGAAAGGCTTCTTCATGGACCAAGCCTCCCATCCAACTCCGAAAGGAACCTTCTAAACCTAGGCAATGCTTGAGGGGAAATCTTCTAGGTGTCATAAAATTTTATCATCCTAAACCCTAGAAATCACCTAGACCTAGTATAGAGATCCTATATCCCTCTAAAGACGTTGGTATATCATTGTCTTCAACCACCAAAAAAACTAAAAGTCAAAATTTTCCCTTTTTTCCCTTTTTCCTTTTTATTTTACAATCTAGGGTTTTTTCACGTTTACTCTTGAATCTAGATTGTTTGAGATTCAATGGCATATCTTTTATTCAAGCTAGCTTGCTTCTAAAGAACATTTCTATTGTTAGCATTTCCATAAGGGTTTTGATCTAGTTGTTTATTGTTTGTCTTGTAAAATGGTGTAACCTCTTAATTTATGATGCATCCCTAATTTAAATCCTATTAAACATTTATGGATTTCTTGAAAGGTTTCATGGTTGGAATAATTTCATTGATTGTCTCAACTAGAATGTGTCATTTTATTGTCTCGTCGTTGATTTTTTGAACATATACCAATGGACAAGGGCTTGTAGTTCATGTTTTGAGCAACATTTGAAGAACTCATTGCTTCCAATTATCCTAGCCACCAAATTGATGAAGTAAAGGGTGCAACATCCCCTCTAAAAACTTAATGTTGTCACCCTTTGATTGATGTCCACTATCTTATTCACTATCAAATCTGCAGAGGTAACAAGGTGCATTAAGACAACCGTATACTTGTGTTTGGAGAAGTGTTCTTGAGATTCCCTGCTGGATAGTTCTTGTTTTGATAATAAAACGACTTGGAACAAATCCCAACGACCTTGTCCAAGTGTCATTCTCTCCCTCCCAAACTTGTTGGATGAGACCCTTTCCATGAATGTGATTAATTGTAGGTTGTCTAGGGAATGATATGGGGTTTGTGTGACCCTTCCTAAGCATCATTCCTCTCATTTTTTTCTCAAATTCTTTGATGGTGATGAATTGAGATA
This sequence comes from Picea engelmannii, assembly GCA_009831015.1. Classification (NCBI taxonomy): domain Eukaryota; kingdom Viridiplantae; phylum Streptophyta; class Pinopsida; order Pinales; family Pinaceae; genus Picea; species Picea engelmannii. The sequence continues at coordinate 358,704 of ML810797.1, read as the reverse complement.
TAAACCCCACCAATAAACTTATTAGACACAAAATCATTGCATTATTTCATGCTTTTTTAAGGGTTGGTTTCACTATTTGATGTTACAGTTAGGGTTTTGAATCTATTATACATGTTGGTCTATACTTACAAGTAGAGTTTAAGTATTATTGACATAATTTTATTGATCTAAACACTTCATCGCATGTTGGATATCTTCATGATGCAAGTAAATTGATGTGTTGATGATATAACTCTAAAATTTGGTTAATAAGCATTCTTTGAAGGGTCAAATCTGCTCGTAGAGCTAGCTAATAGATGAATAAATATATGTTGTGCACATGATATATTGATTCTTGTACTTTGCAAATTCTACATTGGATATAATACCTTGTGTTTCATTGGTTATTGGTGCATAAGGATGAGTAATGGTACATTTACATGACATATTGATATACTTATATGCAATATTTTATTTATGGGCATTCATTGAGCATTGTCTTCTCTTGATTAAATTGTATTATCCCTTTAGAGAAGATATTCAACCTCAAGTTTAGCTAAGTCCTTTCCTTCTCTCGTCTGAATACAACGATAGGACTTAGTATTAACCCCATAGAAAAACCCTCCTTAGGTTAGGAACCCTAGCCTTGAAGTGTAAAGTTAATGCCATTGAGGTGACAGTGGGTTTCTTGCCTACCAGTTGCCCCAACCTCTCCTTCACAGGCTGGGAATTTCCCTTAGTGAGATTTTGAGCGGCAACAACACCCATATTTGCTACTTGTTCTAGTTCTTTTTATATTTTATTCTATTTATTGTAATAAAAATATATTTCTATTTATATTTCCCAAAATTCATCAACGTGGGATTCCATGAGGAATGAAATGATACCATATACAATTCAATTGGTTTCCATACTATGAGCACCTACAAATAGCTCATTTGTTTAATGTCAAAGAATGCTTATAGAAAATCTTAGATGGGAGGAATAACAAAGACAAAATTGTTGAAGTTATCAGTGACATTGAGGAAGCCAATGTAATATAGCATTTGACTCATTATTATAGTGACATACAACAAACCATGTTCCATGATTATTAATAGGGAAAGACAACATTGTTGTAAAAGAGGTTACACAAAAGTTTAAGTTTCCCATTGGTTTTCCTTCAAACATAAATAATTATCTTAACAAAGAAAGTTGATTTTGGTGGGGAAAAAACTCTTGATTGACATACCTTTATCAAGGTTTGACATTTTCTAATATTTATTATGTTATATTATATACATTATTTTTTAGTAATAGATGCTTATTTCTAATCAAAATTAAACAATAATTCTTCCTTCCTTGTTACAATATGTTCTAACTCTAGCTCATATAAAGCAAGTTATATATAATCTCAACAAGTACATGAGGTAAGTAAAAAATTATAATTGAAAGGTTACTTGTAGAACTTGTTGATATTTGATTTACTTGCATTATATAATTTTATGTTGACACATGTGATCTCTTTGCACTTTTAGGGAGTAGCAAACTTGTACAAACTACAAAATTGACAATTTATTTCCCTAACATATATGAAATTTGGATCTAAAACAACCTAGCCTATCTTTTATCCAATTCCATTGGTAGCATTCAATTTGTACCTCACAACTCTGATATGATTATTTTACCAAAACCACATGTTTAAACCTAGTTTGAGGACTAGTCAAAAACCTTAATTTGCATAGCCTATAACTCTAAATATAGTGAAACAGATCTTAACATTTTTACCAAATGTACTTCCCTATGTCCTCTATCAACCCTGGAAATTTAAGTCAATATCAATGATCAAAAAATAAGTTAGACTAAAAATTGTAAGATGGCTCATTTGAAGGAGCCAAACCAAGGATCATCTACTCTAATACCAAATGTTATGGACCAAATAGCGAAATAAACATAAAAAAGATCTAATTCAGTAATACCATGCCTAAACCAATTAAAAGACCAAATGAATAAGAAGCCTGTTTAAGGGGGAAACCTCCTTCTAAAATATATCAAATGCACAAGATAAGATTTTATTCAAATGAGTCTCATTGATGTATATATAGAAGACAAAGAAGGCTAGAATGCAATAATGGTAAGTTGACATAACTATAATTAATGTAAATATAACGAACAAGAGTTATGGCAAGGGGCTTAACAATATGAGACACTCTCACCCATTATGCACTCTTGATTTGTTCTAATAATGAGTGTTACTTATTAAAAATGGTTGAAATTTCAATTAAAGGATATTAAAATTAAACTAGGTAATTAAACACTTTCTAATTATGAGTGATTCTCATTAAAAAATCATTGAAATTATGTTAAAGGATGTAACAATTAAAGAGAGGTTTTATGCACTAAACATAATTTTTAGGCCATGGATATCAAAGGATACAACCACAAGGTACTAGTCAAATAGTCTTAGATGGAAAACAAGCGTGTTGTTGTCAATTTGGGGAAGGAATGTTATATTTGAGGTAAAGAACTTAGAAATTCAATATTTCCATCACTAACCTTGAGAGTATGTGAATAGAATGGTTTCTTAAATGATACTAATTTGGGAATAATTATGCTTGCATTTTGAAGTTGATATAAATTACAAAGAAGAACTTTATGAGAACCCACATCGAGTTTGGCCTTAAGATTACTAGGATCTTGTGATACATGTGCAAGAGATCCTTAAAACATGATAATTCCCTCATGCTGTGAAAGCATGGAACATAGCTATCGATGACATAAACACTTATTATATCAGAAGAATCATGGTCATACCCCTAAATGAGCTTCATGTTATCTTTTTAGCTCGGGAGGTACTCTGCATGTTTGTCTTGTATGTGGATGTAACCTTACATTTACACTACTAGACACTTGACTTTGTAATGGATTTTTATAAAGTTGTGATAAAGTGGTTCTTTTATTAAAGTGACTTTTTAATAAAGTGTACCTTCTAATTTTAAAGTGATTTATTTTAGAGGGAATGAATCATGGTCGTTGATCTTGTAAAGGCAAGATTAGATCTAGGGTTGGAGAAGGTGAAGGGTCACTTTAAGATTATAAGAGAATGCATTCGGTAGTGTGCAAGACACATTGAGGAAAAGATTAAGAGAGATTTTCTGAGAGAGCTTGAGAGAGGAAAGAGGGCGGCAAGGAGGGTGCATTTCCTAAGAGAGATAGGGCACAAATCCCAAGGGAGTTTTCAATGTGAAGGTTTTGTAAATTTTTTGTTGTTAGAGAGGTCGTACTATACGGATCCGTATAGTTCGTACAACAGGTTAGGAGGGAATGGATATCGAGGAAGCTTGCTACATGCATTTCGAGGTAGCCTTTTCAGTGTTTTTTGTTGGTGAAGAGGGAAGTTTTGTTGTTGTTCGTACAACAGTTATTTGGCACATATTTCAAGGTGTTGTAAGAGGGAAAATCCATACATCAGTATGGATTTTTTGGGCACGAAAATTGAGGTAGAAATTTGGGATTGTTGGGTGATGTAAGTTGTTTCTCTTGGCTGTAAATGTATTGTTGTTGCTGATATACCTTTCCTGAAGCTAATAAAATCTCTCTCTCTCTCTCTCTCTCTCTCTCTCTCTCTCTCTCTCTCTCTCTCTCTCTCTCTATCTCTCTCTCTCTCATTGGGTTTCCCCACTTTGGGGTTTTCCATAGCATTGCCTAAATTTCTGAGTTTTTTTGAGTTGAATAGTCGATGTTCATTGTGTTTATTTCGCTGCAAAATTGCTTAGCAATGTGTATTTCTTCTTATGGTAATTTATGAATGTGGGTTTAGACATTTCAGAGTTCATAGAAGATAGTTATCTCTAGGTTGTTAAGTGTATGACAGAATATTTACTTGTTGATTTTGTCATTAAATTTCTACACTTCCTAACCATTCCACTCACTCAAGTATCCATACCAAGAATTGCAACTATAGAATATGTTAGATTAAATGTTAGCCAAACCTGTGCCAAAATGTGCATGCCAAAACTTAATATTGGAAGTGGTACTTGACAACTTGTCAAATGAGAAAAAAAGACATTGAAACTAATGCACATTCCCACTACACCCCCAAGAATAACCATAAGTACTAGTTCTTGATCTACTTACTTGTCCTCATTATGTTTACCACAACCATTACCATGAGATATTTCATTCATGGTTTCCTCATTCTACCCCACATGCCCCCGTGATTGCATACTAAGCCCTTTTCCACCACAACATGACATGTACCACCATTGTTTAGTTCATGGAGCTTGTAGGCATACTACTCAATAGTGTCACATCTTATAGGAAGCTATGAGAAATGAAAACTAGCTAGAAAAACCTCCCTCAAAACATGATCTGAATCGTTAATGTTCCTCGCATTAGACATATTAGTATACTACGAATAATATAACATTTCTCGCTACTCATTGCCAACGTAGCAAGAGCATAGTCATACCTCAACATCATGCTTGCACCATACATGATAGAATAATAGGCCAAATTAAAATGATCCAATAATAGCACCATGCTAGTAATAGTTGATATCAATTAGACAATGTCCAAGAGAGCTTTGCTCTCTCATTATCATTAAATCTCCATGAGTGGTTGGGTTCACAAAATTGGTCGATACAAGTCTCCTATGACTTTAGAAAGGTGGGTGTTTTGAAAATTTAGGTTATGGTATAGTTGTTGAAAGATAAGATGAGATTCGTTTCAAGGTAGATAGCTCATGCATCACACCAACATTAAATCCTCCTTCATTACCTAGATTTCACCCATTTGGTAATTAATAGTATAACAAACTCACATGATTCAACACTATTTTCTTAGTTAAATGCAATAGGAAATGGATGGATAGAATGACGAGATTGAAACATTTATCTTGCAAAGGACATACTGCAATGATAAAGCAACTCCACACCTTCCCTTCTTCCTCGCTTACTTTTCTGCATTATTTTCTCTTTGACTTTATTAATATACTAGTTTTTTCATTATTGAGTTCTTCCATTAGTTTTAGGGTTAGATTTATAGCTATGCCACTAAAACTTTTAATAATCTCACTTTAACCTACCCTTCCATCAATAAAGATGATTTCTATAATGTTAAATATGTTTCTTTCACAATCAATCTTATGTGCGTGATGAAGTATCTTTTAGACCTATCATGGATTTTTGAATTGTATATCCACAAAGAAACTATAACTTAACCTTTAAAGAACCCACCCCCATTTATAATAATTCTATCTATATGCTAATATCACCTAAATTTAAAATAAACAAAGCTTTCACATATTCTATTATCCATAACTTCCAACACAATACATTGGATCTAGTCACTCATTATACTTACATGACCCTATACTAACTTTCTCATGGTATTTGCTACATCGAAATCGACAAATTAATAACACATACCATACCCCACCCTACTAGACAAATGAGTTCAATTGAAAAAACTTAGATGTTGATGATTTGGTTTTACCCTTTGTGATGTGAAATAGTGCACACATTGTTATGGCTGTGTTATGGCTACCTCAATCCTTTAGATTTGTTCCCATTAGTGAAAATGGCAATGTTATGGCTATAGCCTTTTAAGATATGGTGTTATCATATGAATGGTTCTTGTGTGTTTTACCTTTAAATGCATTAAGAAATGGTTTATATTTCTATGTATAATGTGATGAGTTGGGATGTAGAAAACAACTTCCTCTTTACATATTAAGTGGAGCGTGATGCTCCAATGCTTACAAAATTACTTTGGAGAATTAATCTATATGAGTCAAAGCACTGACAAGTACATAATCTGTCTGAGTCAAAGCAAGTACAAGTGCATATCTAAGGCTTACAAAATTACGTACGGTAAATTGATCTATCTGAATCAAAGAAAGGACAAGTGCATATCTAAGCAATCGGCACAAAAGAGTACAAAAAATTATCCACCCCCGAAGCCCTTGAAAAGCAAGGACGCGTACAACAACTCGTTCCATGTATCAGGCACGCCTGGTAAACACCAATGACTACAATCTGCAAACTGATCCGGATACTTCCTCTGACCTCTATTGAAGTCAGTACTGTAAACTGAAGGGTGACCATCCTTGCGAAACTCTGACAATCCTGTAATGTCCAGCAGTGTAACTGGAACCCTTGTCATATGGAGAACTTGCTTTACTATGGGCACCTGAGCAGGCATGGGAGGCCGGTATCCTGCAATTTGCACTGGATCCTTCTGGTTGTAACACCGATGCCCATTTGGTTCATTCCACTCACTTGAACTGCAACAGTATTTCCATGAAATTTATATATATCTCAGTATAGCTCATACAGTAAACAATATACATATGTGCTGGACACTGTTTTGTATTTGTATAACCAGCGGTTACCTGTAATGTTTGGGGGACGTGGTGCTAAAGAAGACAAGCGATCTTCTTGGATCGATGTTTGTAGATATCCACTTTGCCCATGTCATCAACCCCTTCCTGTAAGCCAGCATTGGATCCATGTTTCTGTGAAGACGATTGCCTTCCATGATCAAGTCCCATCTGTCCAACCACAATATTACACTTTCATTATGAATAAACATAACACTACTGTTAGTCTAAGGCTCAGTATAATATTGTTAGTTTAAGGTTCAGTATAAAATAGTCTAAATTTTTTGTGCAGAGAGAGGTGTATTCTACAGCTGATCAATATTAAGTCTATTTGTGATTCTGTGCCTAAATTTAAAGTGGAGTTGAGAGATGTAACTCTTAAATTAAGTAATTTAAAAAGAAAGGTTTGTATTTCGAGAGATTTGATTTTTGTGAGCTCTTCTTAAAAACCTAGTTATGATGGGTCTATAACTTAGTTATGATGGGTCTATACTGATTTATTTCTATGAGAGTTTGGCAAAACAAAAATATTAAAGAGAATATAGCTTTTGGTTTTTAGAGATTAGATATTTTTAAATATTAAGACATGGAGGAGTTACATCTTTTGGTTTTGGTTGGTTTATGTGAAACTTGGTCTCCATCACAGCATCAGAGATGTGATTTTGATCCTTCCTTGCCTAAGCTAGCCATAACCAACATATTAAATGTAGGCGCAATAAATAAGCCTGCAAGTTAATAAAATTGAAAAGTTAAATATCGTTCTTACGATTCTCCGTTGTCATGAGTCCACCAGTGCGATGACTCGAAAACCAGGACGTCAACTCCTTTCCAGTAAATCCCATTCTTCCCAACGAAGTCCAGATGTATAATTCTCTTCTTCTTGCTATTAATGCTCTCCTGAACCAGAAATGGAGCCCACATAAACTCTACAGACGCCTTGTAATCCTTGTAAAAAAACAAATTATAGTCAATTAGAAAGACTTCACCATCCAACATTTACTGAAAGAAAGCAAGAGCATCCGCCGCGCTCACACATATATATGAAAACCAGATGTAACAGTAGTTTACCAGGGCCTTAAATATTGTAAGAGGAGATCGATCAACCATAGTTTTCTTATTGCTAGGTATCACCGCTTGAAGCATGCAGACCATGGACTCCCACTGGCTTCGAGTTATTGAGTCTCCAACAAACATTAATCGCTTTCCCCTCAATTTCCACAACATATCTTTGGCATTGAATCTGCATGATCCACACCAACCAAATATGGTCATGAAACTTTCATATATTTAGCAATATAAAATCTGATCATTTTAGGTTTGGTAAATTTTTCATTCTAGAACAGTTATGTAAGTATCTTGATAGTTAGTTTTTGGAATAATTTATTCAACAAAATGACAATGGAGAAATTGAGAAAACAAATCATCAAACTGAACAGAAAAAAGTGAACAGAAAAAAGTTGAAATGCAGAAATCAATGTCAAAATGACAATGGAGAAATTGAGAAAACAAATCATCAAACTGAACAGAAAAAAGTGAACAGAAAAAAGTTGAAATGCAGAAATCAATGTCTGTCCCATAGATTATTATTATTAGCGTGGTGAAGGTTAAAATTTCTTTTCTCTATTATTTAGCAAGTTCCATAAAGCATAAAGCCATTAATGTAAAAGAAGAAAAAGAAAACAAAGGCGGGCAGTGTGTTTATTCACCTGGGAATAGAACACCCACGAGGTTGCCATCTCCATTTCTCATAATCAGAATCGGGTCTTCCATTCTTTCTACAGTTTACTCTGCCTTCAGGGTAAGGACATTGTCCGGCGGGATAAAGAGGATAGGAGGCATCACGAACCCATGTCCCTGAGAACAGATTGCATTCTCTTGCAACTCTTTTATCGAGCAAGGAATGATTGAAATTGAAGTGGACTCTGCCCTTCGTCTCTGCAGCTATTTCTCCATGAGGAGTATCATCATCACTGGTGGAGACATTCCCCATAACACCAGCGTAGTTAAAGGCATGACCATAAAAAATATTGGACGTTGTATGCAGTTGGAAATCCTTACTGCTTTCTTCTTCTGCAGAAGAAGCAAACGCATAGCCATTGCTGCCTGCAAGGAAGAAAAGGAGGCATGAGATATTGCCAACTGAAAGCATGAAGCTCAGAGAGGCCATGGTTGGTGACTTGTTTTAGCCAGGGAGACCTAAATGGTGTCTTATAAAGACAAAGATTGGTATTGTGGAGGAAAGAATAACAGTAGGCTGAGTAGTGAAGGGAGACCTAAATGGTGTCTTATAAAGACAAAGAATGATATTGTGGAGGAAAGAATAACAGTAGGCTGAGTAGTGAAGAATGGTATTGTGGAGGAAAGAATAACAATAAGGTAAAAGTAGTGGACATTAGGCTACATGGTGTTTCCCGATATGTGGGGTGTTTATTATTTTTGTTGCAAATAATAATAATAATAAGGTGTTGGTTAAATGTTTTATTTTTTTGGATTGTTTGAGTTGTTTTTTTGGTGAAAATCAATTCTGCAGGTCTAAGTATTCTTCATCTCATTTTTGACAAAATCAAATAAAAAAATTTACCAAAAAACAATCAAAAGTTAAAACGTTTAGACTATTTCAAAATAATAATACCCAAACTGAAACAAAACATAAGATAAGATTCTAATCAAAAGTGATACATAAGAATATATTAAAAATGATTGTGGACCTGAGCTAAACCGCTAAAAATGAGATGCGGTTCAAAGGTGATACTTTAGAATATATGAAAAATTCTTGTGGTCCTGATGAGCGAAAGGTAAACCGCTGAAGTCAATTCTAAAGAGACATAATTCATAGATATCCTTGGATTTTGGGCTGATGCTCGATCTTGGATGTGCAAACATACAAATTCAAGCAATCATTCCATACTTATTGTTCATATGTTTGTTTAATGGCGTATTTCCGGGGGCTAATGGGATCATAAAATATGAACCCTCCAGTATCAACTTCTCACACTGTAAAATAAGCAAACGTTTACAATTGTCATTGGGCTAGCAAGAAGTACAAACGAACACCAATAAATTTAGATGGTATTTAATCCTGAAGATTCACTATCAACTTCTCACTATAAAATAATGCAAACGGTTACAATTGTCATTAATCCAGTAAGAATTACAGACTAACACCAAAAATTTAGATGGTGTTTAATCCTATTGTAATTTTTTCAGTTTTGATCCATTCTTCCACGGTTTAAATTGATTTAAAATTGAGCAAACTTTATACTAATAGAACATTGAAAGCTTCTTTTTTTTTTTTTCAAGCTAGGCTGAGCCTAGACCGGGTTTAGTCCTAATGTTGAATGGGACAGGGATCTGTCTATGAGTGGGATGCTGTCATTTGATTGTGAGACTCGTTCAGTCTGGATACTTTATGGAACAGTTTTTTTCCTTACAAATGGTTTTTACCCTCAATCCCTCTTCATAAAATTTGAACCAATAACATGACAAGATTAAACCCCACACAAACCAACTAATCTACACCGCATAAATTTACTATGTATGAAAATTATATCTTTATACCATACACAAATCCTTAAGCTCACCCTAGCTAACATTTCTAAAAAAATATAATCATTTTGCTCTAAATTAGTTTACGTCGTAAATGCTAAGCAAAGCAATATGCCCAAATGTGTAATGACTCTATAATCAAGAGGTTAAACTTATTTCCAGTGAATTCCCCATTTTTCTCAACAAAGTTCAGACGTATAATTTTTCTTGAGCGCTTTGAAGTTGGATGAGAGGTAAAAAGGTCATGGATATATTAAGTGGATATGTTCTCTCTGACTGATAAAGTTTAGTGAAAAGTTTAAAAAATAATGAATCCACTAGGTGGCAGCCAGTGTTTTTTCTTTGACTACTTGACGGACGGTCTAGGTCAAAAAAAATTGTGTAGTTCGATCCTTGCCTAAAAAAACCATTATCCATACGACCTACGAATGCAGCATACAGGTCAGACTATAAACGTAACATACTGACATGACACACTGATATTGACATTACTCACACCTGTACA
>ML810797.1:326915-348213 GCA_009831015.1 Picea engelmannii | reverse complement strand
AGGAGGCATGAGATATTGCCAACTGAAAGCATGAAGCTCAGAGAGGCCATGGTTGGTGACTTGTTTTAGCCAGGGAGACCTAAATGGTGTCTTATAAAGACAAAGATTGGTATTGTGGAGGAAAGAATAACAGTAGGCTGAGTAGTGAAGGGAGACCTAAATGGTGTCTTATAAAGACAAAGAATGATATTGTGGAGGAAAGAATAACAGTAGGCTGAGTAGTGAAGAATGGTATTGTGGAGGAAAGAATAACAATAAGGTAAAAGTAGTGGACATTAGGCTACATGGTGTTTCCCGATATGTGGGGTGTTTATTATTTTTGTTGCAAATAATAATAATAATAAGGTGTTGGTTAAATGTTTTATTTTTTTGGATTGTTTGAGTTGTTTTTTTGGTGAAAATCAATTCTGCAGGTCTAAGTATTCTTCATCTCATTTTTGACAAAATCAAATAAAAAAATTTACCAAAAAACAATCAAAAGTTAAAACGTTTAGACTATTTCAAAATAATAATACCCAAACTGAAACAAAACATAAGATAAGATTCTAATCAAAAGTGATACATAAGAATATATTAAAAATGATTGTGGACCTGAGCTAAACCGCTAAAAATGAGATGCGGTTCAAAGGTGATACTTTAGAATATATGAAAAATTCTTGTGGTCCTGATGAGCGAAAGGTAAACCGCTGAAGTCAATTCTAAAGAGACATAATTCATAGATATCCTTGGATTTTGGGCTGATGCTCGATCTTGGATGTGCAAACATACAAATTCAAGCAATCATTCCATACTTATTGTTCATATGTTTGTTTAATGGCGTATTTCCGGGGGCTAATGGGATCATAAAATATGAACCCTCCAGTATCAACTTCTCACACTGTAAAATAAGCAAACGTTTACAATTGTCATTGGGCTAGCAAGAAGTACAAACGAACACCAATAAATTTAGATGGTATTTAATCCTGAAGATTCACTATCAACTTCTCACTATAAAATAATGCAAACGGTTACAATTGTCATTAATCCAGTAAGAATTACAGACTAACACCAAAAATTTAGATGGTGTTTAATCCTATTGTAATTTTTTCAGTTTTGATCCATTCTTCCACGGTTTAAATTGATTTAAAATTGAGCAAACTTTATACTAATAGAACATTGAAAGCTTCTTTTTTTTTTTTTCAAGCTAGGCTGAGCCTAGACCGGGTTTAGTCCTAATGTTGAATGGGACAGGGATCTGTCTATGAGTGGGATGCTGTCATTTGATTGTGAGACTCGTTCAGTCTGGATACTTTATGGAACAGTTTTTTTCCTTACAAATGGTTTTTACCCTCAATCCCTCTTCATAAAATTTGAACCAATAACATGACAAGATTAAACCCCACACAAACCAACTAATCTACACCGCATAAATTTACTATGTATGAAAATTATATCTTTATACCATACACAAATCCTTAAGCTCACCCTAGCTAACATTTCTAAAAAAATATAATCATTTTGCTCTAAATTAGTTTACGTCGTAAATGCTAAGCAAAGCAATATGCCCAAATGTGTAATGACTCTATAATCAAGAGGTTAAACTTATTTCCAGTGAATTCCCCATTTTTCTCAACAAAGTTCAGACGTATAATTTTTCTTGAGCGCTTTGAAGTTGGATGAGAGGTAAAAAGGTCATGGATATATTAAGTGGATATGTTCTCTCTGACTGATAAAGTTTAGTGAAAAGTTTAAAAAATAATGAATCCACTAGGTGGCAGCCAGTGTTTTTTCTTTGACTACTTGACGGACGGTCTAGGTCAAAAAAAATTGTGTAGTTCGATCCTTGCCTAAAAAAACCATTATCCATACGACCTACGAATGCAGCATACAGGTCAGACTATAAACGTAACATACTGACATGACACACTGATATTGACATTACTCACACCTGTACATATCAGCATAACATCCTACCAGAGATATCATGAACTTCAAAACTGAGCAGCCTGATGGCTTTGAGAGCTATCTATTTTTATTTTAATGGTTTAAACCAAAAATGCCCATCCTATTTGATAGGCAAATTGCTTACTAACTAATAATTTGTTTATCAATTTTTTTTATTTTTTTTTTCATTTTGGATTTAGGGAATTGGTATATCCTGAGTGTTTAGCAGAGAATTTATGACTTAGCAAGAACATGTCTTGAGTGGGGAGGAGAACAAACAGTCAGTCCAAACATTTCAATTATAAACCCTGAACAATTTCTCCATCAAATATTCCATCTCTATAAAACAATTTACCCATCAGATTCCATTCCTATATAATAATAATAATAATAATAATCTATTTTTAAGGTCACAGCCCAACGATTTGACTGGTAAAGTCTACGAAGGTATACATACCCTACCCCTCTCTGGATTTGAACCTGTGACCTCTTAAGAGGAAACACATGTTCTTAACCATTAGGCCCACCTACAACTTATTTATCTCCATCCTACTCCCAATCATATAGGAAAAGATCAAAGTCTTTAATATCCAGCTTGCTAAGTGGCATCGAATGTTGTGGCAGGTAAATCTGAAAACAATTCCGATCCAACCACCTATATACCACCTACTACCTCCTAATCACATAGGAAAAAATCAAAGTCTCTAATATCCAGCTTGCTACGCAACATTCAATGCTGTGACAGGTAAATCTGAAAACAATTTCGATCCAACCACCTATATACCACCTACTACCTCATTCAATACTGCTTAAACTGGATATTGATCGCCAAAAAAATTAAACTGGATATTGATCGCCAAAAAAATAGTAGTAAACACAGTTATTTTATGTGCTGAGCTGCTTCAAAACGAGAATCAAATTATTCTGGTACGATAGGCCGCAGGTATCCAACTGCAGAAACAATATTTTTAAATAAAATAAAATGTCCAATTGGCCTTATATTTGATGCGACGGATAGACTGGTTGTGGCGCTTGACCAATGACAGTAAACATCGTCGGCGGGCTGTCACCAGGAAAGCGGCAAAAGCGACTTCGCGTCACTCGAGGCGTCGGATCGACATTATTATTTGTCCTGACGCTAACATGTCCGGCATCCGCTTCCCGGCCCATAAAATAGCGGAGGAGATTATCCTGCCAGCGCCAGACGCGCATCCTACGGGGAAAAGAACTCTATGTTAACGGGTTCCTTGCTTACCAAGGTTTTCGAGTTTAATTTTTATTTTAACTATATGTAAATGTTCACCATCGGTCAAAATTGACCCATCGAACTGACAGGAGTACAATATGATTTAAGGAGCGCAAACACAACTTGGTCGAAACCTAATTTAATAAGAAAATTTGAATATAAACATTTAATTCATGAAAAGTGTGTACACCAAGTAGAAGTGTTTGCCAGTGGAATTGATTCGGGCTAGGTTGAAGATCAAATTCACTAGATGTCATTATAACCCAAGGGTATATCTAACAGCTCACAAGCTAGATATACCAAACACTTGTGACTTAGCAAGGGATAAGGGATCCTGAAGCTCACTAGAGTGGACCTCTAGGTTCGTCTACCCTTCTATCTTTATCACAACGACAAGGAAAAGTCTTATAGAAACAAAAGAATTTTATTGTAGGGCACAAACACTTTCAATATTTAAGATCACAAAAAATGTTGTGAGGTCAATGATATCCTTGGATGTGCAATTTTCATAGGCTTATCCCTTGAGTTAAGATGTTGGTTAAGGAGTCTTTTTCTATTCAGGTTGTGAGAACGTTGGAAGAAGGAAGTAATCAACTCTAGCATAAGGTACTCTAGATAATTTGTCTCTAGAAAGTCATCATCACATGTCAAACATCTTGCGGAGAAAATAGGTTAAGTATTATTGGTCCTTATTATAAACCACTAATAACTATAGGGAACTATGTGAGTCCTTGAAGAGACAATTGAATTGCCCTCTAATTTCATAATAAGGGGAATATCTAAATACAAAACGATCCTCAATTTCAAGGCTAAAGAACAAATCTAACAAGTATAATGCTCCCAAGGAACATGGTTATCCATCTCAATACAATGTCAATGAGAATAAATTATAAATTATGCTAGAGGACCTATTAGATTGCAAGGCAGCTGGGATCTAGTGTACCTAAGAGGTTTCATGAATCCATTCGTAAAGTGAACATAAACAAGAGTAGTGATGGAGCTTTGGGAAAAGAGGTTCTCTAGGCTCCAACCATGTAGACTAAAGGTAGGCTTTGTAGATCTCAACCTGAATACCTTTGTTTATCTCTCTCATTTTTTAGCATCCACCAAGAAGGTGTGTGGAGGTGGTCTATCATTGTTAAGATCAACTAGAGGGAGCAATGAAAAGGGTTGGGCATACCAACAAGACTCCACCCCATGTTTTGCATGTTGCTCGGAGGACATAAGTGCTAGATATGGATACCTAAGGCAACCAAACTAGGATTTTCCCATTCGCCCAAGCATGTGTATCATCATCATCACTTGGAATATCAATGAAACATGAGTGGGGTAGTCCTTAACTCTATGAGAATGATGGCCTAAGGAACTAATCTATTGGTATGATTGTGCTTTGACAACATTGAGACAAGCATCCACTCCATTCAGCGACGCTTTATGCCTCAAAGATATGGTTGCCAAATTGTAGGGCCAAGTATTCACTCCATTTAGGTACACTTTTCTTCCTGAAAGTATGGTCCCCGAATTGTGGGCCAATATAGGAGAGAAGGTGTGAACAACTAGTGAAAGAGGTGGATCTTCCTCCTAATGTCTTGAAACTAAAGTTGGAAGTACTACTTCTCAAGTGTGGTGAGAGCCATCTAACCCTTGGTAATTGTAGATTGTGCTACTGGAGTCAAACTAAAGCATGGTCTAGAAAACAACACCACTAGATATATGTACGATGCAACCATCTCAACCCTCTCGCCTTTGTTTGTGAGAATCATTTGGTTTTCCTCTTGTTTAGAGATGTTGTAAGCTATGTTTTTTATTTTTTCCAAATTTACCTAAAGCCCATGAGTATCACAAAAGGATCCTAAAATATCTAGTTGTCTTTAAAGACACCTCGCTAATTGAGACATCAATGCAATGCCATTTGCAAATAAAAGAATGAAATAGAAACTCCAAAGAATGAACAATCACCGGTAGAAGTCAAGGTAATTGATATGATATCACCTCTATCTCATCAATATGAAGTCCAAAATGTTTAGGAGACAATGAAAACCTTATTTAAATTATATAGTACTATAAATTCCCTCAATTGCACTAGTACTCGTACATACCATACCAATAATGGACTCATAAAGCATCATCACAAATGACACCACCAAGGTTGGAAAACCCGGAGTCATACATCTGTCAATTAGCAAATGTCAAGGAACTGTGAAAAATGCCTTGTGAAAGTCCACACAGAAGAAATATACTTTGCATGTGTTTGCCTTGGCCTCTTCTACAATAGAAGTCAAAGTGAAGATATGAACGCCAATATGATGGTGTCTCCTAAAACCCGTGTGCCCTTAGGCCTTTAATCCCTTGGTCTCTTCCCAATTAAATATGTATATGTCTAACATTGTGGAAAATATCTAAGTGAAGGTATGGCTAATCATATAATACAATAATTATTAAGGTCATGATGTTCTCCAGTTTTGTAAATGGGATGAAAGATACAAGAATTCCAAGATGGTGAGAAGTCATGGGATACAATGTAGCTCAATAGGTCTACTAAGCAAAAATTACATGATAAGCTAGTTTTAACTTTTGATACTGATGTTCAAGGTTTTGAATATCTAGTATCAAAGATAAATTGAGATGCCTTCAATTTGACATCTTTTTTTTTAAGGTGGAAAAACCTATCATAACTTAGTTGTCAATTGATAGTGAGGACAACCATCAATGGTTGCCATCATGGAACGTGGACTCTCTCATCATCGTTATTCAAGAAAAATCACACCACATAAAATAAATATCTAGTAGTGTGTAAGTGGGTTATAGATTTTCACTCTTGCCAAGTATCTTTAGATCATGAACCATTAACATGTTTCCTTACATTTAAAAAATACGAGTTTTAACCAATCAAAAACAATTTCATGTCTTACTCTTTAACATTCTATATATTTGTGTAAATATAATTAAAACAAATTATTTAATTATAGTAAATCCGGTATTTAACTAATAAGAGTAAATCTCACTTGTATTTAACAAATAAAAGTAAATTGCAATTTTCAAGATTCCCTCCCAATCCTTATTATTGTATTTGTAATGAAAAAGTCAATAAGACTTTGATAATAATGAGTTTGTTATTATTTTTTTAATATTGTCTTATTCTCAAGGGGAATCATCACAAAAGTACCTTAATAATAATCCATGCTCCACGTCCATTTAGATTGGTAGTTAGTAACACTATTACTCATATACCACATCATGGCTTTGAATGAGAAGTCAATGCCTTGTGATGGGAATTATAATTTTTAAACAACAATTTGTGGAGGAGTGATGAAAACAATCATTCCTTCTTATCATTAAGCGTGAGAAATCTTTGCCAAAAAACAAGTATAGGTAAAAAAGAGGAGACACTCAATCCTATAAAAGATAAAGGGTGGCTAACACTCAATGATGCGTTCCATGAGGAGACACTCAATCTCATAAAAGATCAAGGGTGGCTAATACTCAATGATCTACCTAAGTGGGGAGAGATGCGTTACTTCAAGTGACAATGTACTTTGCAAGTTTCAATTATGGAGAAAAGCCATTTTTTTTTAACACCTAAATAATGGTGTCTCTTAAAAGCCCATTCAATCCACCTACCAGTATCATTAGGTACCCCACTATACTCTATAAATCAATGAAGATTATAGAATGGATGGCTATTGTCTTAAACCTATTTGTTAACTTATATATAGAGGCAATGGGGGTGAATTTAAAAAAAATTAACTTGTAGTACATTGAAAGGGTTATGCGAATTTAGATTATGAAAGAAATAATATAGTGTCACGATGTCATATGAGTGAAGAATTATGTGTGACACAATGAACTCTCATGGAGTCCTAAATTATAATAATTTACATCCATATAATTGAGAAGGAGCTTAGATACTCTAACAAGAAAATTAGAACAATGTCTTTTGTTAAAAGAGAATCACAACTATCAATTCTTTTTAATATAATAAAACTTTCTTTTTAATATAATAAAACTTTTAGAAAGAAATTTATTGAAAATGAAAGAACTTTTCTCAATACTTGTTAATAAAGATAAAGTGACTTCATAATAGAAATAAAGTGGATTACTAAAAAAATCACATATTTTTAATCTTGTAACAAACGTCTTTCTAGTTGTCAAAATTTAGTGATACAAAAAGTTAGAGTTTCCATTGATACATAAAGTTTTCATTGATGATTTAGGTCGATTCAAAATTGGGTAATACTCTTAAGGACATTGTTACACTATGCATGAGTCTTGGATCATGGTAGAACTCGGATAATACCTGAAATTTTTAATAGATTTTTATTAGAATTGTGGCTGGAAAGAGGGTTTATTTGCTACAAGATTAGCCTACACTGTAAAAATAATGGTTGTTATTAATATAAGTAAGGTGAATTAGTGAAAATTGTGGGTACACATATTGAGTAGATACCATTCCATGTGATAATAAAAGCGTCAATTACACTTTGTCTCCCACATATGCCACAAACATTAGATGCACTAAACACGATAAAATACTTAATTAGACATAGATGGTATGGTGAAGTAGAGATATCACTATTGCATTTTTATTGCTATTTGAGCTCTAGGACCTTTCATGAGTTTATGTTAAAAGACTTAATTAGACTTCGAGTTGTATGGTGAAGTAGAGAGTGCATTGTTGTTTTTTCATGGCTATTAGAGCTCTAGGACCTTTCATGAAGTTATGTAATTGTCTTACAACCCTAGAAGTCCACTTTGTGTTAGCGTGCCAATATGTTGATATGAATCCTCATGTGTGCACCCCGGGAAAACGAGGTCATAAATTCCTTCTTCCAATGACACCTCACTAGATATTTGGATTAATGTCAATGGATAAAGATAGTTTTTAGTGCATTTTGATAGAGCACTGACAAACTAGTATGATATGGAATTCAAATGATTTTGGTGTGGATTGAAAGATGTTGAATACCCTAATTAATGGAACTAGACACATTTCCTTGCATAAACTGCAATTCCTTCCTAGGATTTCGAGAATGTAAATACTCCTTACAACACTATTATTTTAGAGAAGGTTCATCCCATATTAAGACACCCAAATGATAATGAATTACTGGAAGAACCTTTGAAGAATAAAAACAAGATAAATAGTTAAACCGTGTATCAATCATCCCCATTTACTAAGCAATGCAACATTCACCTTATTTTAGGATCTACCTCTTCATTCCCTCCTACTTTATTAGGTAGAATTCATGGAAGGTCCTAATATGACCATTTGTAGTATCAATTATAGAGACCAAGATCATGTTGTACCCCTCTAATCACACCCAAATTCCATACCTACACCCACCCTAATAACATCAATGACCTCCACTCCCCTGATCTTGATGACCTCACCTACCAAATGCACATGGGATACACACCTCCTAGGCCATATGCTACCCAAGGGTCTTAGTCCACCACCCCACCAGCACTTAATGATGACCATCCCCCTTCCACAACCCCAACCATGGAGAAAATCCCTCAAACCATCCCTTATTCTATGATCATCATAGAGAGACCCTTGCTAGAGTTTGTGGTTACCTCCCACCCTAACCCATATGTCACAGCTAGCATCCCATATTCCATGAGCTTCTCCATGCTATATTTTTCCTTCAAATGACCAAATATCTTTCCCCAACCAATGATCCAAAAGATCTTTCTCTAGAATCTCCTCCCTTTGTCCATGTCCACCTCTTCATTAAACACATTACCACACCCACCCTTCATTAGGCTCCCTACTACCTCAAAAAATTCCCAACACTAAAACACCATAACAACAACAATAAAGACCTTAGCAATAGAAGTAATCTAATAAAACATTTGCATGATACCAAAAATTGTTCAAGAGGATCCTCCTCTACCTGGCATGGGCTAACTAGATGTTCATGATGTAAAATTTACTCAAATTACTAAAATAAATAGGACAACAATAAGAAACAATTTTTGAGAGGGAGATGATATATATATATATATAAAATTTGATTGGTGCTTTTTGATACAATGGCATGCGATTTTTTATACACATTGAATATTCACATGATTTAAATAAACATGACTCATGACCTTTGATATGATTATTCTTAATAATTTTTATTAATGTTATCACTATGTAATGCATATGTATTATGTGGTGTAGTTTTATTTACATTGCATGTCCACCCAATAAATGATTCTTTGTCCTTAAACCATCTTAGATTCATCTTAACCTTGGATCTATCAAGCGTGAAAAGGGATCAAATTTCTCGAGATGCAAACCTCTTTTAGAGTGCAAAATTTGAGGAAATGTTTGCACCTCAAGAGATTTGATCCCTCTTGATGTGTGATAGATCCGGGTTTAATACAGATCTAGGCTGGTTTATCTTTTAGTATAAAAGAAAATCCGCTTGTAAAATATATGTGAAAGTAATTTATTTTTTTTAAATAAATTTATTTTAGTTTTGAAATAAATTTTGAGTTTACAAGTTATTTTATTTTTTATTTTTAATGTAAGGTTACGTATGTAACATGACAACATCTCCTTCGTAAGTATTTTTATTATTTTTTTAATATAACATTACATAGTGTAATATGACAACATCTCCTCCATAAGTATCATTATTATTATTTTTAATGTAACATTACGTAGTGTGACGCAACAATATCTCCTCCATATTGGGCTATAGAGAATCTCTCGGCGCAATCATGGTTAAGAGAAATACATCTCTTCATTCCCTCTTATACTTCTCTTACTTTAGGAATTTCTCTTGATGTTATGTTGGTTGAGGAAAAAAGACAATAACACCTTCAAAGTTTTGAACAATACCATCTCATTTGAAAGGGGAAAATCCACCCTCTTTGTAACTATACAATGAGACATTTGATTAAGACTTATTCAATTGTGATTCTCAATATGCCGTTAAAAATAAGTAAAATTAGGGTCATGATATTTAGGAATGTAAAATGAGTGTTTTTCAAATGATGTTTCTAAGTTGTTTGTTTCAATTGACACCAAGATTAGGTACATCCCCTACCCCTCTAGTCACACCAATGTTCCATACATGCATCCACCCCACTAACATCATTAACCTCCCCTACCTTGATCTCCCTAACCTCACCTACCAAATGCACATGGGATGCACACATATTATCCCATCTACTACCCAATTCTCTTATTCCACCATCCCACCACCCTTGATGATGACCATCCTCCTGTTAGGAAATGAGGAACACTTCCACACTAAACCTAAAAAAAGAGAGGAAGAAAGATTTAATCAAGAAAGCAAATGACAAATAAAACACACAATACATAGAAATTTTACCCTTGAAACCCAAATGGGAAAACCAACATTCCTTGAGCATCTTGCTCTCTTGTTGTCTTATTCATTCATTTAGAATAAAAGGTTACATGCCTAACCTTGGTCTACACCTAAGACACAATTGACATCATACCTTCTTGCTTTACACAAGAACAACCCTGTAGCCAATTCGACTTACATCTCCATGACCAACAACCTATAAGGAGTGGCTATTCTATGATTATTGATTAACTACAACATTACAACATGCCTTCTTTATAGGCTTTAAAGTAGGAAAAACATTAAAGAAAAGCACCCAAAAACAATTACATATCCACGCAGATCATTGGCTACAAATCATGTGAATCTCGGGATTCTATTACAGACAACTACCAAGTTGGATTACTAGTTGACTACCAGTCGGACTTCATTCAGCCTTCAGTCGATTACCACATGCTCTCATGTTGACCTCTTGTCGGTTGAGCTCTTCAACTTGTTGTCGACATCTTCGACTTTGACTTTACCCAGTCGAACAACCTCAACCTTTGACTTGCTGTCAATATATTCAACTTCGACTTTACCCAGTCAAACCACCTTGACCTTCGAATTGCTATCGATATCTTTGACTTCGACGTTAACTGGTCGAACCACCTCAACCTTTGACTTACTGTCGATTTCTTCGACTTCGACTATCAGTTGATCCACATTCACTAGACTTTCACTACAAAGAATATAACAACCCAACATTCTCCCACTTGTTTTTTTCTTTGTTGAAACCAGAAGATCTTTGAGCTCTCATTCACAGACCCAGGGAATAAATGCCCATTGCCTCTCTGCACCAAGAGAAATTCACAACACTCACAGACTTGGTAAAAGAGTCTGTTATATTTTCTAACGTGTCTACTTTCTCCAACAACACCTTGTTGATTTCCACCATGTCTCTCACGAAATGGTATTTTACATCAATGTGATTAGTATTAGAATGATAAGATGGTTTCTTTTCTAGGAATATTGCGCTTTGACTGTCACAACTCATCTTCATAACTTTCTTCTCAAACTCGATTCTTGAACACATCCTTTGCAGCCATACTGCTTCTTTACTTCCATAAGTGGCTGCCATGTATTCATCTTATTTTGTTGACAAGGATACAACCTCCTATCACTTACTCATCCATCTGATTGCTCCACCGAACATATTGAACACATATCCACTCATCGACCTTCATTGATCCAGATCTCCATCCCATTCGGTGTCGGAAAATCCATGTACATTTACTTCGTTGTCATCTCCAAATTTCCTTGGTAGCATATAGCGTAATCTTTTATGCTACACTAATACCTAAATAATCTCTTGACAGTTGTCCAGTTCTCCTTCCTAGGTGTCGATATGTATCTCCTCATCACTCCCACTACATGGGCAATATATGGTTGAGTGCAAACCATCACATAAATTAGACTACCAACAACACTTGCATAGGGAACATGTGCCATGTCCTATGTTTCCTCCTATGTCCTTGGACATTGTTCAATAGTTAGCCTTACTCCCACATGAATTGGCACCTTCATAGGTTTGCAATCCTGCATGTCGAAACGTTTCAAGATTACTTCAATATACTTCTTCTGGTTCAACCAGAGTTTTGTATCTACTCGATCTCTCTTGATATCCATTCCCATAATGAAGTTCGTTGCACCAAGATCCATCATGTCGAACTTGGGGGATAACTTCTTCTTAACCTCCTCTATTGCGTTCATGATGTTTCCACTTAGCAACATGTCGTCGACATACAATGCTACATATATGAAACACCCACCTTCTATCTTGGAATATATGATGTGATCAACTTTGCTTCTCACAAACCCCAAACTAAGGATATATGTGTCGAACTTTTGGTACCACATCCTTGGTGATTGTTTTAGAACATAAAGGGATCTTTTCAGTTTGCACACCAAATATTTCTTTCACTTTACTACAAATCCTTCAAGTTGTTTCATGTAGATTTCGTCTTCCACGTCCTCATGTATAAATGTTGTCTTTACATCCATTTATTTGATTTCCATATCAAATGTTGCAGTCATAGACATTAGTACTCTATTGGAAGTTAATTTTGCAACAAGGGAAAAAATATCAYTGAATTCAACTCCTTYGACTTGGGAATATCCTTTCACTACCATTCACGATTTGAATTTCTTGACCTGRCCTATTACGTTCATCCTCTTCTTGAGTACCCATTTGCTACTAATAGGATTTCTTTCACTAGGTAATTTGATTAAGTCCCATGTCTCATTCTTGTGTAAGGATTCCATCTCTTTGACCATGGTGTCCTTCCATAGTTTTCCCTCTACTGAGTTGACTGCCTCCCAGAGTGACTTGGGATCATCGTCGGTGGTAGTTAACAAAACTGGGGAACAAAAGTCGAGCGTTCTGACCTCCTTACAACCGGGGTCGGTTTTCCACCTCTTCTTCTGATTTAGTCTACTCATATGAATCATCTTCTTTGTTCCTCGGTTCAAACTACACCTTCTCTGGATTATTATATGTTTGAACCATTTCTTCAGTCTTGGACTTCCTTCCAAATTCTCTGAAGACCACATCTCGAATGTACACTATTTTTCATGATGCAGGATCCCAGAGCTTATATCATTTCATTCCTTCATTGTATCCAATGAAAATACACTTGAATTCCTTCTTGTCCATATTGCTCCTTGCGAACATGCACAAATGCATCACATCCAAATACTTTGAGATGTGAAAATGAAGGATTCTTACCATGCCATACCTCATGTGGAGCTGTGTCGACTAGCATCGATGAAGGATACATATTCACTAGATATTTTGTAGTGTTGACTGCCTCCACCCAGAATTCTTGTGCAAGCCCTACACCTCTGAGCATGCTCCTTGCCTTGTCCATCAATGTTATGTTCATTCTCTCAACAAATCCATTTTTTTGTGGGGTATATGGTGTGGTATTTTGGTGTTCTATGCCACACTTTGCGGAACTAATCAAATTCCTTTCCACATAATTCACCATCGTTGTCATTTCTCACCACCTTAATCTTCTTATCTGTCTAGTTTTCTACAAGAGATTTAAACTCTTTCAATTCCTCAAAAACCTTTTCTTTCTTCCTCGAGAAATATATCCACGTCTTCCAGGAAAAATCATCTATAAAGGAGGCATAATACAAGGATCCACCAAGTGAAGGAACTGAAATAGGGCCAAACACATTGATATGAAGTTTGAACCAACTCTAGAATCCCCTTTTCCCTTGTTCACAAAAGTTGACCTCTAAATTGCATTTAGGAAAATCATCAACCATGCCTTTTTTATGCATAGCTCAAAGTCCTTTCTCTCCAATATGTCCCATCCTCTAATGCCATAGCATGGTCACGTCAAATTTATGATGGCATGTTGTGTTGGTTTGAATCGACTCATCTCGAGTCGATTCGAGTCAAGTTGAATAGAAGTCAAGTTAACTTCAAGAAAAGAGATGTTTCATCCAATCGAGTCGACATTCCCTAATAACTTGTATAGGTTTCGAATCCGAACTCCTTTGATTAAGACCATCACACTTTTGACCATATTTCACATATCCTTATGACATAGAGTTTTCACCCCTGCATCACTCATCTTGCAGACAAATATCAGGTTTCTTTCCAAAACCAAAATGTGTAGCACACCTAGAAGGGTTCTACTCCTCCCATCCTACAATATCAATCAAAATCTTCCTTGTCCAACAATTTTGGTTATCGAGTTGTCCCCCAAGAACACATCTTTTCCTTCATATCATTCATATTTGCAAAACCATTCTCTATGTGGTGTCATATTATAGTATTAGCTTGAGTCGATCAACCAAACATATTAATCCGACTGTGTATTGGTCGATGCCAGGTACACATCACATCCCATATCTGGACTTGTCTTTTTCTCAGTCAAATGCTTCTTATCGAATCCTGTAATGACTTCCATTTCCTTCGACTTGCAGTCTCTTTTGTAATGCCAAATTTTACTGCATTTTCAGGATCTTATTGTCAATTGAACATGGGAGTTATATCTACCCTTTGACTTAGACTTTGTACCAAATAATTTTCCTTTATCTCTGTCAACCAGTCGACCTCTCACCACTAATGCATCTTTGGTCAATACTTCCATGTTTTTCCTTCTCATTTATTATGACAATAGAGATGCAACCATGTCTTCTAGCACTAATGTGGTTGAATTGATCCCTATAGCCATGACTAAGCTATCCTAGGAGTCTGTAAAATAACATAATAGGATAGCACATTTCTCCTCCTCAGTGATTTTAATATCCACAAAAGATAACTGGATTATTATGGTATTAAACGAATTTAAATGCTCAGTCACTGAATTGGCCTCACTCATCCTCACAAGATACAGTTTCTTTCTCATAAACAACTTATTTACCATGGATTTCAATTGGTACAAGATTCCCAACTTGTCCCACAGTTTTTTGGTAGAATATTCACTTGAGACATTCAACAGTACCGAATCTACAAGACAAAATCAAATCGTACTCCTTTCCCTTCTCTCGAGTTTCTCCCATTCTTTCGTCGTCATAACTGTTGGAATGGTACATGAACAAATTTTTTCCCATTTTTCTCGATCTACAAGAAGATCTTTAATTTTAAGCTTCCAAAGCTCTAAATTCTGGGCATTGAATTTTTCGATCTCTATTCTCAAGTTGCTTACCATTCTTTAACACAATCTTTAAATATTTATGACTTACAACTCTTACTGAACCTAGGGTTTAGCTCAGATCCAATATTTTTAAACCAAGCTTTGATACCCCATGTTAGGAAATGAGGAACACTTCCACACTAAACCTAGCAGAAGAGAGGAAGAAAGATTTAATCAAGAAAGCAAATGACAAAGAAAACACACAGTACACAAAGATTTTACCTTGGAAACCCAAATGGGAAAACAAAAATTCCTTGAGCATCTTTCTCTCTTGTTTTCTTATTCATTCATTCAGAATAAAAGGTTACATGCCTAACCTTGGTATACACCTAAGACACAATCGACATCATACCTTCTTGGTTTACACAAGAACAATCTTATGGACAATTCAACTTGCATCTACATGACCAATAACCTCTAAGGATTGGTTATTCTACGATTATTGTTAACCTTTACAACATTACAACACACCTTCTTTATAGGATTTACAGTACGAAAAACCCTACATAAAATCACCAAAAAACGGTTACAAATTCACGCAAATCATTGTCTACAAATCCCGTGAATCTTGGGATTCTGTTACAGTTGACTACCAAGTTGGATTACCAATTGACTACTAGTTGGCCTTCATTTGGTCTTCATTCAGTTTCCATGTTCTTACTTGTCGACCTCTTATCGGTTGACCTCTTTGGCTTGTTGTCGATATCTTCAACTTCGACTTTACTCGGTTGAACCACCTTGACCTTCAACTTGTTGTTGATATCTTTGACTTCAAATTTAGCTGGTCGAACCACCTCGACCTTTGACCTATTGTTGATATATTCGAATTCAAATTTACCTGGTCGAACCACCTCAACCTTTGACTGTCAGTCGATCCACCTCGACTAGAATTTCACTGCAAATAATATAACAACCCAATGCCTCCTTCCTTAATCCAAATTGTAGAGAAAATCCCTTATACCTCCCCTCCTACTATGATAATCATATATAGACCCCTATTGGAGTCTATGGTTCCCTCCAATCATACCCCACACATCTCAATTGGCATCCCATCTTCCAACTTGGAGCCCTGCCATGTTGTTGTTCTTGTAATGTCTATCACTCCTTCCCTAGCCAATCCTTCCAAAGGATTTTTTTTCTAGAATCTCCTCCCTTTGTCTACATCAATCTCTTCCTTGAAGATACTACCTCATGTTGTAGGAGTTTTCTCACATAAGAGTATGTAAACAACACAAGTCATTTGGTTCATTAATCTAGAGAGAGAAAAATCTAACCTAATCCATCTCCCTCTTTAAGTTAAATTTCAATGAAAGATATCGTTGAAGAAGAAGAAGGATGATATAAAACTTGTGATGAATATTAAAAGTCCTATCATTGGATCATATTTAAGGTAACCTGAAAGAGACATAGTCTACAGTCATATCATAAAAATTTAATATGAGGGGGGTTGGGGGTAGGAGGGTAGAGATATTAATTATATTAAATAAATATTACATTCAAAATACCTTCCATGTAATGTTGATTAACTGCTCATCGAAGGTGGAGTCCCTCTTTATTGACTTCCCTTTTTTCTTGATCCTCATAAGACTATAACTATCCTCATGTTGATTTGGGAAAAGTAGTGCATGCATAATACCTGACATGTAATGATAATTACCTCCTCCCACAAGGTAATCCAAGGTGGAATTCCTCTCCATTGAATTTCTTTTGTCCTTGATCCTCATAATACTACAACTATCATCGCTCATGTCACAAACCCTCAAGAATCCACAAGGATGGGATTTTGGCAGCATGGACTTATTTATATTGCAAACCCTCACCAACCATCAAGAATCCCCTTCACCTCATATTTATATTGCATTAAATTGTTTGTGGGAGAGAGATATTCTAGGCCCTGGATGAAGAGGAGCCATACAAGTGACTCCATCATATTTACCACACTCAACCTTAAAATTATCACATCTTTATATATTTCCTCCCAAAATTAAGTTTTATCATAATTTTCCAACCATTGTGTGTAATAATCTTCCTCATCATGATTATAATGAAGGGAACCCATGATTGGGAGCTAAATTAGTATTTTTTTGGGAAAAGTGAATGTTTCCAATAAATCATTATGAGGTAAGGGATAAATAACCAAGGAAACTAGTTTAGATGAGGAAAAAAATTGTAAATGACCAAACGCCTAACTTGGTACACGGTGACCTAATTTGCATCATAACATATGCCACCTAACTTCTCACACAACAAATTACTTCTTAAATCTACTAGGAACATCATTTCACTTCAAAAAACACCTGGATGTAGCATTAATTTCCCAATGATAAGTTTGGCCTCTAGACAGTCCACAAAAATTGAAAATGCACTTGACAAAGGTATGTAGTGGTAAGCTAAATCTAACAATTATGCATTTTTCTCCTAAGGATAAAATTCACTCGCAAGGTAACTGTAGATGCAAACACATGGAAAATAGAGTGTAATGATACATTTCTCTCATAGAAGTCTCATTGGATCCCATTGAGAGTTAAAAATGCACTAGGAGGAAAAATTATGAATCCATGTGGATGTTGTAGCTATAGGATTTCAAGCACAAGCCAAGATCTAGTTGAGAGAAAAAAACTACACTAGTAAAATTGCAAGAAAAAGAGAGAAGAAAGAATGAAATAACACTCGAAAAGATAATATTCTTGAAGAACCAATTTTTATTTCACTTGTATATTAATGTTTGACATGAGTACAATATATAGACTCTCCAGGGAGAAATGTGTGTAAGGTTGGGGTTCTTTGTGCATGCACTAATCAAATTTAGTCAATTCTTAACTAATCAATACCATGGATCAATACCATGAGTCACTTAGTGGCATATGAAGGTAAATTATAAGTTTGACTCCATTAATAATAAAGGAAATGTGCACTTCCTAAGGGACTAAGTTATCCATATCCAATGTGCATTATTTGTCATCAATTCCATATGTTATACTTGTTATAAATAGCACTACTAAAAATAGGAAACTCTGTAAATTTAGGAATGGATAAAAATAGACATGGATGTCCCTTGAAAAGTGAAATGTTGTATATGTACTCCAATCCCTCCTTTGAATCACAACCTGGGAGTAGGAATGATGTACGAGTCCCATAAAATTTCAGCCATGTTAGGTACTCATGTATAAACAACTTATGCAAAACATAATATGACAAAGGTACGGTAAAGAGAGAAAACCATATGGGAAGAAATCCCCCCCTCAAAATATATTGTATACTATTATGTCGTTGTTATGAAGAAGGATGGTGTTGTAGATCAAAAACCCCATCATGTATCTGTCCTTGGATCTATTATGTCCCATCGTATGAGAATCCATCCGTTGTTGGTTGAGAATTGTACAATCTTACAATAGCAGTGAGTGGTAGTAGATAACCAAAAAACTAATAACTAGGTCTCTGTGACTTGGTAGTTTTTCCCACTAGCTCACTAGTTGCCTATAAAGTATGATGTACCCTCCCTAGCTTGTGATTTGGATCTGCAATAGGTTGGTGATGGTATTCTAAACTAGATTCTAAAGTATGATTAGAAATATGATCTGAAGAATGTGTAAAATCATCTCGAAGGTATTCCTTTGGATGAGGCAAGAAAAGTGCAATTGATTCCTCCCAAAATGCATGTGAGGGGCCTTCCTCCAAGTTGTCATCTGTTTTTTCTCTACTTTCTTCATTTTCATGTGTTATAAGAGTAACATAATCTGATTTAGGAACAAAATGAGAAAAGGTATAAAACCTATAATGATGATCCACCTCCCCAACTGCAACTCTAGAACCATCTGCCATGTATGAAATTATCACTAAATCCAAAGTGAACTCAACTCACTTTCTTGTACCTGAGTGTGTAATATGGTAGATAGAGAAGAGATACATGGAAAACTTCRGAACACGTAACACATTTTGAAATCTTCCAAAATCAATGTCCACACTCACTTCTCCACACACTCTCATAGGTATTTTGTCTCTCCTTAACATTGGAGGTCTAGTGCAAGGTACCAAGGAAGAACACTWATTTTTGATGCAACCATATGGTTAGAGGCACCTGAGTCTAAGATCCATTTATTATACGATGAAAAAATATTAGTCAAAACATGACCCTTACCTTGATCCTCAGGTGGCTTGTCTTCATCCTTCTTCTTGACATTGTTTGATATGAAATTTGCAAGGTTGTGTCATTGAAGTATTTTATCCATAATATCAATTGTCTTTACCATACAAAAACTTGCATGATGAAACCCTATGTTAAAATAGCTAAACTTTGTTCTCTCCTTATAATTTCCTCCCTTGGGGTTCAATGTCTCATTAGTGGATTCAATTATTTCTTCATTTATGTGGTCAATATACCTTGATTTTCGCTTGTTCTTCTTTCTATCATCATGTACTACAAGATCACGGGCCTTGGATATCTTGAGATCCCCCATCTAAATGAGCTTATTTTTCTCATGGATGAATGATTATATGAAGTCATCCACAAAGGGAATCTTCCAATATTTTCCCTTAGAAATCCTTGTAGTGTGGAAAGAATAAATAAAAATAGAATACTCAGGCCCTAAGATGCTCCTATTTCCTATAAATGCAATAAGATTTAGCTTATTGAAGAAAAGTATTGAACTTGGAAAGCATTGTAGGATAAATGAACCCTACAAGAGTTACCTCCCATAGGCCCTTCCTAGACATAAGACATAATAGATATGCAAGCAATATTTTTTCCTAGATCTAAATTATACATGAAAAAAATCTATGAGTTGATGGAATGAAATATTTACCTGATGATCTAATGGTTCTCCCTACATGCTCCTTAGATGTTAGCTTCCTCAAATATACCCTTCTCTCTTTTAAACATGGATCTACACACATAGAGACACAAAGAAACCTTTCAAAAGATCAAGCGACTCATGTATAAATGGATAATAGATCTAGTGATATAACATAAGAATATCAATTCCTTACAAAGATTATAACAATTGCATACAATCAAGTAAGGGGGAAATGTTGTACATCTTTTATTAATGGAACAAATGGTTTGCAAATTACAATCCAAGAAGTTGATGAAGTTCATTTCCCAAGTTTGTAATCAAACCACAAATAT
The DNA here is from genome assembly GCA_009831015.1 of Picea engelmannii. NCBI lineage: Eukaryota > Viridiplantae > Streptophyta > Pinopsida > Pinales > Pinaceae > Picea > Picea engelmannii. Next base: position 327,915 of record ML810797.1, on the reverse strand, counting down.
AAGTTTCTTTCTCCTTTCTCTCCCTATTTTCCCATGACAGACCCTGATTATATAGGATAATAGAGATAAGATCAAAGGTTAATCTAGATATGATCTAGATTCCCAAGATAACAATATTCTCGAGGTCGAACCATGAAAAATATGAGGTTTAATATCATCTCATAGAAACTAATCCTAAATAGGGAGTAACAGACTCGATCACACCCTGCATTCTTGTAGGTTGTGACCAATCTCCCTTTGAAAGAGGACAAGGAGAAACCACCAATTTTGGTCATGGGTTGTAAAGGGGAAACCAAAAGCCAGGAAAAAAGGGACTATAAACTCAGGGGAAAAGTGGTATAATTCAATGTTTCAGACTCCTAACCTATAGATGATGCCCATCATGTGATCAAGTGGAAAATAATTGTATAAAAGATTCCCCCTAAAGCATGAGGTCAGAAGAGGTGTATGATGGCCGAAATAATTTACAAAAAAAATCACAAATCTTTGGGTGAAGGAACCTGGAAAGAAACCATAATCAGTCTGGAATAATAATAACATCCACAAGGCGGGCATACCCATGCTCGGTAACTAAAACTAAGCATAGCCACAAAAATAGTACATGGTGGATCCATGCACGACGCATACAATAAGATCATGGCCATGGAAAAAATGCATTGCGGATCCATGTTACAAATGAAGGCATATCCATGAATAAGTAAAAATGTGGATTTATGTCACAATATACAAATCAATGAGATGAATCAATGCCCGAGTGATCTCTGAAGTACTCATGAATAACTCCATCGCTTGGGAGGGAATGCCATCAAGGAACGTGTTGGTACCAACCCAAGGTCTTTGTCCAAATCCCAATGGTATAAATCTACAACATGTGAATAAATGAGTTGAGGTTGAGCATGGTAGAAATCGTTTGATTACTGGACATTGATGTATACCATTAATAGATGTGAGGTAATCCATTGATTATGATGATCGAACCCAAGATACCTAGTACAATCTA
>ML810797.1:260867-281517 GCA_009831015.1 Picea engelmannii | reverse complement strand
GACTGACATGGTTTTCAAGACAAATTACTCAACATTTATTGCATGTTGTAGGGCACGAAAATCGAGACAAAGTTTCTCTTGGGCCTGGGAGTGCCAAAGTCGGATCAAAGCGTGGAGATAGTCATTTTTGGGTAATTTGATGCCACGAATTCAATGGTGTTGTCTGTTTTCGGATTTGAGAAAAATTTATGTAGCCTGATTTCGGAATGAGGTATACTTATGTATTTTTCCAAATTCTTTTGTTGAGCTAATAAAAAGGCCTACCCATTTGAGAGCAGGACTCGGAGACATAGTCCACTAGGGAAGAACTCTGTTATCAAGTTTTTGTGTTCAGATTTGATGCTTATGTCTCTTCATTATTGAGCTTTTCCTTCTTTAATGGTGTACTTTAATTTATGCTCATTTAATGCAATTCTTTATAAGTCACTCGATGAAAATATCCCAAATCAAAGGGGGGAAACAAAAAGGGATGGGTGGGACCACACAGAAAAGGGGTTATGGGTCAAGGGTATCACGAAGATCAGGGTGACAAGGGGAATCCAATTGGGTGAGGCCCAAATAAGAGGGCCAGAAAGGGTTTGGGTCCACGGGAAAAAAACAATTGCTGAAAAATTATAGGTATGACTATGATTAGGGTGAAGAGAGGAATCCAATGGGATAGGGATGAAATAATGTTGCCAACAAAATCTAGACTTTTGTTTTTACACCTACGGAGTTATACTTCGATCTGAAGAATACTACAGTGTTGAGATGCCCAAATTCTTAATAGGAAGAAATGTGTAATAATTTCACAACTAAAACACATGAGGTAAGGTTGCACGACAAAAGATATTATTTGTTCTATTTTTGTTTCTGTCCCAAGGGTTAGGGTATTCAGGGTTTCTATAGACAAGGGTTTTCCCTGTGCTATAGCTCTCTGATATACGTGTGGGGTCCAAAAGTAGCACTCGGCCCAATATCTCAGGGCACCAACTAAGGAGGCTATACCATGCCCTTAGACGTACTAATCGACTACCCAGGTACTAGAGAGTACTTCCTGAGTGATGTTCTTGGTGGCACTATAACAGTCAGGAAGTCAATCAGTTTATCTATGGAGGGCTTCGAAAGAGATATACAGATCTGTATACAAGTGTTGTATGATGCGCTACCACTCGAAGGGGTATTGATAGGGGTTACAAGGGTGGCCAATAGTGTGCTCTTGCGTGCCACTTGTAGTTCCTACGTGTATTCTTCCCTGGCTGCAGATTTATGCACTGAACGATATATATTTGTAGGTTAAAGATGTCGGAATACGTCTCTACCCCGAAAAAAAATAACCCATAATTTGTTTCCAAGGAAAGTGCTCTGATACCACTTGTAAGGTACCAGATCTATTATAATAGTTGAAAATAGAAATATTATAGAGAATAACATTGAAACAACACAATAGATGAAACCACAACACCAAAATAATACCTTATTGATAGGAAGCAATGTTCAATTGCCTCTTTGAGGGGGGAACCTCTAGTAGAGCAGAGATCTATTACAATAATTCTCAAGACAAAACTTCTCATGCCCTTGACTCATATTTATACTAAATCTATCTATCAAAAGAACAATCTAGAGAAAGATCTTCTAGGCCTTATTAATATTGGCCTTTATTACATGGAAAGTATATTATTCTACCTACTTGAAAATAATACCTTATTGATAGGAAGCAATGTTCAATTGCCTCTTTGAGGGGGGAACCTCTAGTAGAGTAGAGATCTATTACAATAATTCTCAAGACCAAACTTATCATGCCCTCGACTCATATTTATACTAAATCTATCTATCAAAAGAACAATCTAGAGAAAGATCTTCTAGGCCTTATTAATATTGGCCTTTATTACATGGAAAATATATTATTCTACCTACATGAGGGGTTAGGGAGGTTAGGTCCCTAACATTAATTCTCAAGCCCGAGGCAGATAATGGTGCTCGATGATATTTTCATTATTTAAGGAGTCTAGAAATATATAAAAGAAAAATCCATATAAAATCTCATGGATTTAACGATCCCAAGGAAGTAAATGCTCATGTGCCATTTCGTATATAGAGAGTCTAAAAGGACAAATGAGACTCCAAGGGTATTCCTTTTCATAATTTTAGTCCTTCGAGCTTGAAAAAATATAAAACAATACAAGGGAGAACTATTCTAGCCAAGGATGACTATAGTGTTCCTTTTTTGTAATTATTCCATCCATTCTGAAAAAGGGTTAAAATTACACCAAATAGACATCCTTTCAAATCCATTTAACGAGTGTGAAAGGAAACAAGCTCACTCGACAATCATTTCATGTTTAGGTAGTCTGAAAAAAGATTAAATGAGACTCCAGGGTGTACCTTTGTCATGGTTGGTTATCAAGCATTACAAATGGATGATACTAAGCTCAGATAGAGAGAACAAGTGGTATGCGATGAAGTTCTAGGCACATGGAATGTGACTGAAGCAATGGACTACAACAAGACATGGAAAATGATGACCACTTATAACATAAGTTCTCAACCAGGGGTGTTGAAAATGGAAGAAAGTAGGCTAGCAGTCAAGCATGGCTGCGATGCAATAAGAAATGGAAGAAAATGGAAATGTAGCAAAAATAAGCAAGGAGACATCAATACTAATAAAGTATGACCATTAAAACAACATAATGGTGAGAACCTAAGGTATACTGATGGAAATATGTATGGTTAATAATGAAAAGAGGGAAATGCAGGGAGGAACGTCACCTTATATTCCAATTTAGAGACACATACCTCAAGTTCAATGGATGTCCCCATCTTAAAACGATCCCTAGAATATTGTCAACACATGTAAAATATATTCCAAGGTCAACACACATACTGAAATCCTAAAAATATTTTTTTTTGGATTTTTTGGATATTATGTACAAAAAACAAAAGGCACTCACACCACACACCTATGTACAAGGAAATATGCATCTTGATGGTTTATACAAAGGATATCCCATTGCTAGGCTCAAGCTAAGGATCATTTTCATAATTGAGGAACTCATGAGCCATTATTGGTATCATATGGCTCACCATGCCGAGGCCATGCCACATAAGAACAAATCTTGGCAGATGAAGATGCTCATCATGAATGGTTTTGCAAACTATGTAAGCTCCTTGAGGGGATCCAACAAGACATGAGGGAAGAACAAAACAAAAATCTTCGATGGGAGGTATAATAGAGAATTGAGTGGCAAGTTATGAAAAAGATAACCGAGGTGGAAACATGTCAAAATTGGGAGGTTGAATAGATGTCCCAACCAATGCTCCCGGTCTCTAATCAAGACTCATTATGTTAATTCTCATCAGTCCAAATCAAGGAGGAAGGTGTGATGATTCTGATCCTCTCTGGGCTTATCAATGGAATCCATGAATTCTAAGATGGCCTTTTTTGAAGTCAAATTAGTATATATAGAATCATATGAACTGAGAGAGTAAAAACCTGTATGGTCAAAGAAGGTTGATGACACTCCACATGAAGATGGAGTTTTTAACCAGTATCAATAGATGCCAAAGGGATAGATGCTCCAGGTGAGTCAACATATTTAGGAGGAGGTACCACCCAAGGATCAACTGACCCTAGGGATTCATTGGTAGATGATAAAATCATGTTTATATAAGAAATATGGGTGGTGTTGGGTGTAGGAAGGGGGAATATCCCCATAATAAATGGATCTTTAAACATAGCTACACCGACGCTTTCATACCCCCTGAAAGATTCACCCGTGAAGGGAATGTTGGTTCTAGGATTAGCTCGTACGTCAGGTGTGAAATAATCCAGTTGGTCGATCATGACTATCTTTCCTTTATGGGGAAATCCTATGACACATAAGAAAGTGGATGCGAAAACCTTCATTACATAGAACCAAGTGAGACCCAACATTATATTATAATTGAGTGTGGCATCTACCACTTTGACTTCTACAGAGACAATCTTTCCCCCTAGCTTGATGGGTAAGGAGGTAAAACTTCCATGAGGTTTGAAATAATGTCCATCAAAATATTTTAGTATGGTTGGAGATGGGGTGAGCTATGGAGAACCAAGGGATTTACAACATGACAAATACATAATGAAAGTTATCACTCCTTCATCAATCATCGTACAAAAGATATTATTTTTCATAAAACCAACTATAATTTTCAATGCCAATTGGTGTGAGAGACACGACTCACTCTAGTTTTTGTCAAAGGAAATAATATTGGACTCTGAAATGTCGATTCCCCCCATGGATGATAGTAAGGATTTACACTGTGAAGGAAAACTTTGCAATACTTTGAGTGCTAACATGGAACATAGTTCCTAGGAAAGGTATTCCACTATACTATAGTGTTGAGCTACTCGGGCATTCAGATTATAGGTAGTCCATCGAAGTACCCCTTTTGGAGGGCAGATTGTAGGTTCAAAAGATAGTTTCTCTAAAGTGAGAGAACCATTGGGTGTTATAGTCAATGTAGGATCCTTCGATGAAGGTTCCCCTTCTTGGGAGTCATATTTCTTTTCTTGGGTGGATAGTGCCACCATTTATTTAACCATCATAATATTCGTGGATGAGGAGTCTACATTTCTCCCGGGGGGGGGCGTAGGAACTTGTGAAATCATTTGTTGTTGTTGGCGGAAAGGATTGGTTAATACCGTTGGTTGGGAAGGAGATCCCCCTTGCTTGAGGTATTGATGAACCTAGGAAAGGTGAGGGAAGTCCTTTGTGAAGTGGTCCTCCTTACATACCATGCAAGGACATTTATTCCCCCCCCGAACATTGGGGTCTTGGGTGTTTTGACTCTTCTGCTTATCAAGGGATTTTTTGGATTTACCCTTGTTTTTCTTTTTTCCTCCATATTGATGAAATGAAATGGATTGAACTGCATTCACCTTGGAGGTTTGTGCAAGAGAGGGAGGATATTTGTTATTTGTAGCAGTCTACGATTGTGTCACAAATTATGATTTTACAAAACTCACTATGCCTTCAACATGGGATCCTGGGACTCGTTTTGATGGATCGTTTAACGATCGAAGAGCATGAGAGATCAGATAATATAGTGTGACCGACTGGGAATATACCATGTCTAAATATTGAGCATGACGGATGGATTGCTCCTCGTTTATAGCACCTCCCATGGTGACATCTCTAGCAATGGGTGTGAGGAGTGACTTTGTGAACCAATCTGCTAGGATTTGGTCTGAAATAGTGGCTTTAATCAACCATCATCTTCGCCTCCATTCATGAATATGATCAGAAATATGAGTGGAGGTGCATTGTCGAAGCGAGTTTAAAATCTCAGTACCGGTCTCATATCATATGGGAAGTTGGAAATGTGTCAGAAAATACATGGCAAGATAATTAAAGTTGAAAAAGGAGTTATGCGACAATTCAATATACCATTTTTCCACTGAACCTATGAGCGTTCTCTAGAAAAGTCTCAACCGAATGGAATCATCCATAAAGGAGTTATAAGAACACCATAAATGAAAGGTCATTACGTGGTTGTTAGGATATTTTCCAAGTTTTCCATCAAATTTCAATAAGTTGGACAATAGTTTGGCAGGGATAGGGGGCCAGAATGGGGCATGTTGTATGGTATCATTTGTCAAACCTGAAAAATTCTAGAAGATTTAAGGTAGCCAAGAAAGGTAGTTTTCAGTTTGGTTGTGAATACCGGTAGTGAGAATGTGGCATCGAGGTACCAATAGGACTATATGTAGGTTGGGCTGGCATGTAAAATCTTAATGGTCCACCCATATATGGTTTAGTGGCTTAGGGAGTGGGGAACATGGGGCTCATCAGTTGAGTGGGAAAATATCCCTGCAGAGAGATTCCTGTTGGATTAGGTTGATCCCATGGAGTATTTGGCACTCTTGGATACAGTAAACCAAAAGAAAAACTTGTAGGGTTTTCTGGAACATCCTTCCCCCTAAGGGTGAGGTGGGTTTATGATGTGGAATTGTCCCGAAACTGGCTGCTAACCTCCAACTAGTTTCCCCCCAACTAGTTGTTGGATCCAAGTAGGTTGTTGTTGTCAAGGTGGTTGTTTTCCTACAGATGAAGGTTTCCCCCTAGTTTGTTCTTATCCCCAGATCAAATATTGTCCCACAACCGAAGGTTTTCCTCCAACTGGAACTTGACCTGCAACTAAATGTTTCTCCCCAGCTGGAAACTAGCCCATAAGTGAAGGGTGCCCTCCAGTGGGGTACTATACTATAGACAAAGGTGGCCCTCCATCTATAATGTGACCCCCAAGTGTATGTGGAATAGTTTTTGGAACTGTCATTGGGATAAAACCTTGGTTGGGCAAAGAAAAAAAGAAGCTACTTGTCACAGGACTTGAGGTAGAAACACTACTAGACACTACACTAGATGGAGTCCATAAAGGATGACCAAGTAATGCACTTGGTGTATGCAAATGTTCAGTTAGAGATGCAGGAAGAGAATTTGTACTCATTGACTATTGGGTTGGGGTAACAAAATTCAATGACATTTCCCACAAAGAAGAAGTTCCAACAGTGGTAATGTGTGCTAGGGTGGATATCTCGAGATCAAGTGGGGGTATCAATATTCCATCTATATAGTTAGATGTTGATGCATGCATTCTAGAATATTTCCTACTGTATTATTGGGTGGAAAACAATAAACAGAAAAAAGCATCATAATAACTTGTTGATGGCAACTCAACGAGTGGTTGACCAAAAGGGTTAGTCAAAGGTGGATTTGTGGAAGAGGGAAAACCTTATTCCATGGTTTAAACCAGTCCTTCAGGATGGTCAATTGGGGGAGCTATTCTCCCGATTTCAAAATAAACCCCTTCGTTAATAACTTCTTCCTTAGAAGGGTTTTGTGGAAAATTATGTTCTTTGGGATCCAACCCTTGCATTCTCTGAGATATTTGGAGACCTTGGTTGACCACGGTGAAAGTATAATAGAAATAATGATTCCTAAGGACAACTACGGATGTCAAAAGAACACACCCCTAAAAAAAAACTATAGATGATCAACCAAGAAACAATAGATAGAAGGATCTTCCGAAGATGGGATGTCAAGCCATCATCGAAGATATGAGAAGAAGTTTTCTTTGACCTCCACGTAACATCTCTTCTTGGTGCAAGAAACCCTCAATTCATGGGATCACCCTCCAAGGGTACTGAAAGTGTGTTACGATGTCTACCCCACGTACCGTGGAAATCCCCCCACAGTCACCTTTGTAGATACCTAGGAAAGGTAACTAGGTTTACCAAATAACAGTTGGCCTCTAGGGGGGTAAAGTCGACATTTGGGACCGAATGTATGGACAGGATAACAAATTTCAACATTCTTCCATATGAATTAAGACTAGTGGACCAGTAATACTCCTAAGGACCTCAAATAGATTCGAGATTCATGAATCATCGAGACCAAATAAACTAGTAACACTCAAGAAAAACCATGGTAAATAACCAGACTTGGAGCAATGCATGAAAGAGGAAATGGATTCCTTGGTAAATAGCCAGACTTGGGACTTAGTTCAGTTTCCTGCAGGAAAACAAGCATTGCATAATAAATGGGTTTACAAGTTGAAGGAAGAAGATGTAGGCAAAAAGAGATACAAGGCTAGACTTGTTGTAAAGGGGTTTGCACAAAAGAAAGGTATAGATTTTGATGAAATATTTTATCTTTTTGTTAAAATGACTTCAATTAGGATTATTTTAAGTCTTGTGGCAGTAGAAGATTTTCATCTTGAACAGTTAGATGTAAAAACAAATTTTCTCCATGGGGATTTGGAGGAAGATATTTATATGCAACAACCACAAGGGTATGAGGTCAAAGGGAAGGAGAATTTGGTATGCAAGTTGAACAAGAGCTTGTATGGCCTAAAGCAAGCTCCAAGGCAGTGGTATTTGAAGTTTGATAGGTTTATGACAAAAGAAGGTTATAGTAGATGTCATTTTGATCACTGTGTTTATTTTAAAAGGCTAGAAAATGGAAGCTATATTATCTTGCTATTGTATGTAGATGACATTCTTGTTGCAGGGTATAATATGTAGGATATAAATGTGCTCAAGAAGAAATTAGCTAGTTCATTTGCGATGAATGATTTGGGTGCTGCAAAGAAAATATTTGGTATGAAAATAATAAGAGACAAGAAAAATCGCAAATTGACATTTTCTCAGGGTGAGTACATAGAGAAGGTGTTAGAGAGGTTTAGAATGTAGAATGCAAAACCAGTTGGTACACCTTTGGCCAACCATTTCAAATTAACTAAGGAAATGTGTCCCAAGACACATGGGGACATAGAATACATGTCCAAGGTCCCTTATTCATTAGCAGTTGGCAGATTGATGTATGCGATGGTTTAAACAAGACCATATATTGCACATGCAGTGGGAATTGTGAGTAGGTATATGAACAATCCAGGTAAAGAACATTGGGAGGCACTAAAATGGATTCTCATGTATTTGAGAGGCACTGCTACTCATGCATTATGTTTTGGAGGTTCAAACATTGTTCTACAAGGACATGTTGGTTCATATATGGTAGGTGATAAAGATAGCATGAGGAGCACCACATGGTATGATTTTATTGTAGGTGGAACAACAATAAATTGGATTTCGAAACTGCAAAAGGTTGTTTCACTTTAAACAACAGAAGCATAGTATGTTTTTTCTACAGAGGCTAGTAAAGAAATGATTTGGTTATAGAGGTTTATGGAGGAATTGGGAAAGAAGAAGGAGAATAACATGTTTCACTGTGACAGTGAGAGTGACATTCATCTTGCAAAGAAATCAACCTTCCATTCGAAGACTAAGCATATACAACCCAGGTATCATTCCATATGATTCATCTTGGAAGATGGACATTAGAAGTTGGAAAATATACATACTAGCTAGAATCCTGCAGACATGTTAACAAAGGGAGTAACCAGAGAGAAACTGAGTTCCTTCTCAGTTTCAGTTGGTCTTCAAGCATGAAAGTGAAGATGAGAAATTTTCTAGGTCCAAGAAGGATCATAGTCCAACAGATACAACAACGGTGGAGTTGTTGAGACCAGTCTCCAAGTGGGAGATTATTGGTTGTGGAGCCTGATTATCTTCTTGATTCATAGGTCTTTGTTTTCAGTTGTGTTTACACCCCATGAAGACCATACACCCCAATATATTGTACACTCCTCCATGCAGGGGGGATTTCCCCCTTACAAAGTTCGAGGGAAAGTGGCGGTTCGGGGGCGAAGCCCCCTAAGGAAAAGTTTCCTTGTAAATGTATATTGTAATTTCATAGTAAATCTGGACTGTTCATTATAAGGTCATAGATATGACGGTACAAGTTATGTTAGGGTTTTTCCCTAGAAGGAAACCCTATTTTATGAGGAAATTGTATTGCATCTATGAATCATTGTGAATATTGTATTCTGAGAGAGGAGACCGTGAGAGAAAGAAGAGGAAGTTACAACATGTGTGTTGTAGGTTGTATCCTTTCATTTTGTTGGATAATAATAAATGAAGGACCTAGAAATTTCTCTGGTGGACGTAGCCCACACTAGGTGAGCCATGTATATATGTGTCTCTATTGTATTGTGTATCTTCTGTGTTTTATTTCCACATTTGTCTTATTTTATTGCTTCGCGATCCTGTTTTTCTTACAAAGGGAAAACTTTCTTCCATGGTTTAAACCACTCCTTCAGGCTAGTCAACTGGGGGAGCTATGTTCCCGATTTCAGAAGAAACCCCTTCATTAATAGATCCTTCGTTAGAAGGGTTCTGTGAAAGATTGTGTTCTTTGGGATCAAACCCTTGCATTCTTCGAGATCTTTGGAGACCTTGGTCGACCACGATGAAAGTATAATAGAAATAATGATTCCTAAGTCCAACTACAGATGTAAAAATAAAACAACCCTAAATTAACTACAGGTGATCAATCAAGAAAAAATAGATATAAGTATCTTCCAAAGATGGGATTTCAATCCATCAACGAAGATATGAGAAGTAGTTACCTCGAGCTCCACGTAACATCCCTTCTCGGTGCAAGCAACCCTTGCTTTGTGGGATCACCCTCCAAGGGTACTAAAAGTGTGATACGATATCTACCCTAGGTACCATGGAAATCCCCCCATAGTCACCTTTGTAGATACCTAGGAAAATTCACTAGGGTTACCAACTCGTAGTCGACCTCTAGGGGGGTACATTCGACAGTTGGGACCGAACGTATGGGCAGGATATAGAAAGTTCAACATTCTTCCATAGGACTTAAGACAAGTGGAACAGTAATAATCCTAAGGACCTCGAACAGATTCAATATTAATGAAGCATTGTGACCAAATAAACCAATAACACTCAAGAAAAACCCCCAATATATGCTCTTTCCACTACGATTGGTTAAGATTTGAAGGGGTAATATCAACTTCTCTTCTGCACATGACCTTTTTTTTATCCCCTGTGTTAGAGGGGGTTCCCAACTATGCCTATACAACAATTGGATTTTTTCCCTCTTTAGTTTTATACAACCTTGTGTAGTAGTCTTGGACAATTTACTCACTTTTCCTAGTCTAAAGACTCTATCTCTAAGATATTATTTATGTACTAAAAGAAAAAATGTCTACTTAATTTTATTATCAAGTTGGTTGATTTTAATAGTTATTTTTACTCAGAAGGGTGTATGAAGGTGAAATTAATGATGTGATGACTTGGCTCCAAAATGATGTAGAAATAATAAAATGAAAATATTTTTCTTTCAATGAATTCTATCTGAATGAAGGAGAATATATCTTTTTCTTCTTAATAAACACCCAAAAAAATGCAACTTTCACTTTTCTTTTTACAAATGGAAAACAAATTGAAATGAAAGCTATCAAATTATTGTTTACAAAATCCACCCCCCCCCAAAAAAAAAAAAAAAACTCTCTTAACTATGTACCAAGACACTCCAACTATGAAAGTAGGATGCAAAATTTTTGTTTTCTTCTTTCCAAATTGCTTGAAAACTCAAAAGAGACACTTCTTTTGTTTTTTATTTCAATCAAAATGAAAGTATTCAATGACACTTTGCAAAGAAATCAAAAGCGAATGAAGGTGGAGAAAAAAATCACCTAAGGAATAAAAGATTCAAGCACAAGAATGTTGTCAACGCAAAACTCAAGATTTGAATGGTAGAAAAAAGTTTTCAAATAACTTGAAAAAGGATTGCACTCTAAGATGAGGTGAAAATCAAGAGATTTGTATTTGTTTAAACAATGGAAGCAAATCTAAAGGAAGACCCAAAATATTTTTGAAAGAAAATGAACTCTCTTGACAAAAGTACCATAGGCACTTTAAAATTCTAGGGAAATGATATTAGATGATATAAATTGTATCCAAAAAAAAAAAAAAAAGTGATTTTGATCAAATAAACAAAATGACACACAAAAGGAAATATTTTCAAATTCTCTTAAAAAATGTTGGAGAAATGATTGCTGTGACAGATATGAGAGAGATATGAGGGGGTGGAAGAAAGGACAGACACAGATTTGGTCTTTGTTTGAAGGATGCCCCTTCAAAAAATGGCTTTTAGAGCCTGGTTACACCCTATTAATGACCACAAGATGACCAAAAATCACTGGTCACTCCTTGTATAGGACTAGAGAGTGACCACAAAGAACTGGTCGCATAGAGCAGTGTAATTCTTGGTATGTTAGCACCCTACAATGGGGAAAATGAAGACCAAAAGGGTTTGGTCATTCTGTGGGAATATATAACCCACAACCACGATCGTGCAATTGTGAAAAATGAAATCTTTATAGAATATCTATCAGATCTAAGACTGAAAAATTACAAATAGCCTTGATAAATACTTACAGAGAAAATGAAAAGAAAAATCAAATCTTAAAACAGGTAGAGATATTGAGAATATGAATTCAAAAGTTGAGGAAGAAACTGGCTAAACAAAAATGACTTCCTTAGTGGAGTCGAGAGTCTGTTGTAGGGTAAATGAATGCTGCAAGAGTTACCTCCCTTAGGATGTTCCTAGACCTAAGATAGAATAGAGATGTAAGAAGTAGATTTTCCTAGATCTAAATTATACACAAAAATAATCTATGAGTTGATGTAATGAAAGGTTTACCTGGTGATCTGACGATTGTCCCTGCACTCTCCTTCGTTGTTAGCTTCCTTGAAGATATGTTTCACTCTTGACAACATGGGTCTGCACACATAGATACACAAAGAAACCTTTCACAAGATCAAGAAAATCATGTATAAATGGATAATAGATCTAGTGACATAACATAAGAATATCAATTTCTTACAAAGATTATAACAATTACATACAATTGAGTAAGTGTTGAATTTTCACTATGCTAGGCTCAATCATGAGGTTTATTTCATTTTATCATTTACTTGAACCATAAACAAATGCAGCTACACAATGTACAAGTGTTGTAATAACCAACATCACAAGAAGAATAACCATGCACAAGAACACAAGAAATATCCTGGGAAAACCCTTCTCAACAAGGGAGAAAAAACCCAACAATCCTTTGGTATATTCTCAAGAGAATATCCTCCAACCATGAAACCCTAATGCACACAAGAGGGTTCTCTACTACCTTGAAACTTGCACCCAAGAGAGGTGTGCACATCAACCCTAGAAGATGTACTTGATGAAATTTACAAATGACAAGTGACTTGTGTTTCCTCTATGGGGAAATCACCTTTATTTATACTATACTAAACATACCAAAAGTGGTGTATGTTAGCACAACAGGGCCAACCTCAATAAATCATAAAATAATTAATTATTACAATAAACATTAATTATCTTTCACACATGGTGGATCCGACCTGTACCCTTTACATCACAATTAGGGTTACAGGTAAATATAAATATCAGACAATATAGCAAGGGATATCACACATCCACTACTGATCAATTACTAGGGGCACGTCCACCTATGCTAAGCCATAGGGAAGTCCTAATCAACAAATCTCTATCTCACTGAGTCCACGGGAGAATCATCTGGAGTACCATGTCAAGCCTGACTCAACTGAGTCCATAAGGCAGGAGACCACACGTCCTAAAAACTTAGTCCATAGTTTGACACACACCCATCACATGGGAACCTTCACCCCTCACAGGGGTACACATCGTTTCATCTCAATCCATATAGGAATGACACACCCAACTCATGGGCATTCTCACCCCACACAGGGGCACACATCGTCTCATCTCAGTCCAGAGAGGAACAACACACCCATATCATGGGCACACCCAACTGATGTGCTCCCTCACAGGTAGAGTCACTCAATTTGTTTCCCGGAGGATGTCTCATGAAGTTGTAATCATAAAAACTCCCTCTCATTTAGGGAGGCATTCTCCACTAGCCCAAGTCTCTCATGGAAGTACTTGAACTTCATCTTGGCAAGCAGTTTGGTGAATATATCTGCAATCTCCTCATGTGCAGGAAGGTATTTCACATGTACTTCTTTCCTCTACACCATGTCTCTGATATAATGATATTTTATCTCAATGTGTTTCAATCTATCATGAAACACAAGATTCTTAGATAGCTTCACACAACTCTGGTTATCACAATGAATAATGGTAGAATCCATCTCATGATCAAATAAATCTGTAAGGAGCTCGTGAAGGCACACTGTTTCACGGACTGTCACACTCAACGCTATATTCTCTACTTTTGTGGTACTAAAACCAACAACGCTTTGTTTCCTGCTGCACCAGGAAACCATGGCAGACCCCAATGTAAAACAACAACTGGATGTGCTCTTCTGGAGGAATTTCTTAGTACATATCCAACCGTGCCTTGTAGATATCTCAATACATGCTTCACTTCTATCTAGTGATTCTTTCTCGGCTGACTCATAAACTGACTAAGTAAATTCACTGCATAAAATATATCAGGTCTGGTGTTAATCAGATACATCAATGATCGAATCAATTGTCGGTACAAATTTGGATCAATCTCACCTGAATCAATAGAAGCATCATTCATTTTCTTCAAATCTATCAACATCGGTGTAGGCATGGATTTGCACTCTATCATACCAAACTTCTTCAATATCTCCACTATATATTTTCCTTGACTCAAGAAAATATCATCAGTCCTCTGCCATACTTATAGTCCCAAGAAGTGGTGCATCATACCCAGATCCTTCAAATCGAATTCAGAAGTCAAAGCTCTCTTGCATTCAACAATAAGTCTTTCTGAACCGGTGAGGAATAATTCATCCACATACAGGACCAATATTAGGCACTCGTTACCAACAATATGGTAATATAGGTTTGGATTAACAACACTCTTGTTGAAGCCCAAACAAATCAATAATCCATCCATCTTCTTGTACCAAGCACGAGGTGCTTTCCTTATTCCATTCAGGACTTTATTCAACCTACACACATGAGTTTTCTCGTCGTGTATCATGAATCCTTCTGGCTGCTCGATGTAAACTTCTTCATCAATATCACCATTGAGAAAAAATTTCTTTACATCCATCTGATGT
Organism: Picea engelmannii; assembly: GCA_009831015.1. NCBI lineage: Eukaryota > Viridiplantae > Streptophyta > Pinopsida > Pinales > Pinaceae > Picea > Picea engelmannii. Next base: position 267,032 of record ML810797.1, on the reverse strand, counting down.
AGTTTCCAACCCATGAATGCAGCTAGTGCAATGATAATATAGATGGAAGTGTATCGGGCTACTTGAGAAAATGTCTCATCATAGTCAATTCCCTCCACCTGTGAGAATCCTTTGGCTACAAATATCGCTTTGTATTTCTCAACACTTCCATCAGCTGCATGATTGATCTTATAGATCCACTTGGAAGTTACTACATACTTTCCCACTGGTCTCGAAACAATATCCCACACATCATTCTTCATGATGGACTGATACTCTTCTGTCATGTTATCTTGCCATATCTGCTGACCTGCTGCTTCTCCATGATAAGGAGGCTCAACATCAATGGTGTGGCTCATGACTGAAAAGTAGCTCAAAAATCTCTTTGGTCTCTTGATCTCTCGGAATGTACCTTGAGGATATGCATGGTCCGCTTCCTCCTGTAGAGTTTGTCGAGCCCAGATAGGTTTTTTATGGCCTACTGCAATGTCTCTGGGAATATCAACTGTAGAAACTGGATCAAATGGAACAATGGTTGTCTCCCTCTAAAATGTTGAAGGGAAGAAGGTATTGTCTCTTTCTTCTTCTCAAATAGTTTGACTCCGTCTCAGTCAAGTGACTCCCTTTGAAGTCTAAAGGATAGACACATTCCTTTTCTTATTTGCTAATATGAAGGTATCTCATGTATTCTTAAGTCCTCTATTGACTATATAGAACTTTTGTTGGCTTATGTACTAGGATAATAACCAATATGACTTCCCATAGGGATAACAATCAAAATGGCCTCCTCTACTAGGATAATAACCAACCAAAAAATGGACTCCCATACCAGGGATAATGGTCCAAGTCAAGAGGGCTCCCACACCAGGGATAATTATACCCTTCATTATCAGAATGAAAGCAACTACAGGTTTAATCAAATAAGGAAAGTAGTACAAAAACTTACCCTAGTCTACAATCATGCTCAATATCGTATTTTTTTTTAGAGGAAGTAATCCTCATCTCTCACTTATTTAGCTTTCTGAGGTGGGTCTAGATCCATGTCAGCAATCAAAGCATATTGTCTTTCTTTCTTCAGGGTAGGAAAATTTCTTGCAATTTTTCCATACTTATCACATCTGAAGCACTGGACCTTTGTCATGTATTTTCTCTGATAACCTGGATTCTTCTCGTATTTGAAAGTTTTCCTAAAGTTTCTTTTATTTATTCCTCCTTTCTTTGTATGAACTACAAGAGCATGATTTTCATCATGAGGGGAGTCTTCCATTCCTCTAAATATAAGTCTAATTTCTTCTTGGGTACAGTCTGTCCATAAATGATCAAAAGTAGGTATATGTTCTCTACCACTGATACTTTGAAGAAATGGTTCCCAATGTTTTGGCAGATTATTGAGAGTGGACAAAACAAGTTCTCTGTGTGATATGATTTCTCCAATGGCACCTAGCTGATCTTTGATCTCTAACATCTTCATGAAGAAGGCAACCATGGTGTCACCTTTTGTCATCTTGATATTTTGAAGGTGTCCCTTCAATGTAAGAGCTCTAAGGGTGTTGTTACTCTCAAACATATTCTTCAATGCTTCATACATTTCATAAGTTGTCTTCATGTTGGAAATACGAGGCAAGAGATGATCTCTTATTGAGTAGATAATCTTACTTGCCTTGATGTCATCTTCCTTCCTTTCTTCTTTCTCTTCATAGGTAGTTTTCTCTGGTAAACCTTTTTGTATCATGCACAATAAGTCTTCCTCTTCAAGGGTGACCTGAAGTCTTGACTTCCAGGAAATGAAGTTGCTTGATCCATCAATCATATCTTCCACCAAGGTTTTGTTCACAATATTTTCAGATTCTTCACAAACCCTTGCCAACTGGGCTAGAAAACCTAACGACTAGGCTAGGCTAGAAAAAATAGGTTTTATTGGGATTATGACTACCAACAATAAGCTTTGAAAGTCAAAATAACAATGGTGATCTGAAAATCTCCTTCAATGAGATGCATAAACCCTAGGTCTGAATTTTCTGCAGAAAATTGTGAAACCCTAGGGCCAAAAATCCAAAATTCTCGAAATTACAATATGAATCTTGTTGGAGGTGATCTGAAGGAGGCCATACACTCCCATACAATTTTTAGGCCCAACACTCAAGTATAAGGTGCTGAAATAGCCACATAAGAGAGGGTCATACAGATTTCTAGAAACCTTAGGAGGTCGTACGGTTCTGTAGAAGAGAGGACGACTAGCTTTAATTCTTGTGCAATGGGTTCTTCAAGACCTATGATCTGAAACCATGTTGAATTTTCACTATTCTAGGCTCAAGCATGACTTTATTTCATTTTATCATTTACTTGAACAATAAACAAATGCATCTACACAATGTGCAAGTGCTGCAATAACCAAGATCACAAGAAGAATAAACATGCACAAGAACACAAGAAATATCATGGGAAAACCCTTCTCAACAAGGGAGAAAAAAAATCTAGCAATCCTTTGCAATATTCTCAAGAGAATATCCTCCAACCATGAAACCCTAATGCACACAAGAGGGTTCTCTACTACCTTGAAACTTGTGCCCAAGAGAGGTGCGCACTTCATCCCTAGAAGATGTACTGGCTGAAATTTGCAAATGACATGTGACTTGCTTTTCGTCAATGGGGAAATTACCTTTATTTATACTAGACTAGACATACCAAAAGTGGTGTATGTTGTCACAATAGGGCCAACCTCAATGACTCAGAAAATAATTAATTATTACAATAAACATTAATTATCTTTCACACATGGTGGAGCCGACCTGTACCCTTTACATCACAATTAGGGTTACAGGTAAATCTTACTCTTAGAAAATATACCAAGGGATCTCACACATCCACTAGGGGCACGACCACCTGTGCTCAGCCACATGGACGTCATACTCAACATATCTCTATCTCCTTGAATCAACAAGAGAATGATCTGGAGTACCATCTCATGCTTGACTCAACTGAGTCCACAAGGCATGAGACCACACATCATAACAACTCGGTCCAGAGTCTGATGCACACCCATCACATGGGCACCTTCACCCCTCGTAGGGGTACACATCGTTTCATCTCAATACAGAGAGGAATGACACACCCAAATCATGGGCATCCTCACCCCACACAGGGGCACACATCATCTCATCTCAGTCTAGAGAGGAATGACCCACCCATCTCATGGGCACACCCAACTCATGGGCTCTCTCACAGGCCGACTCACTCATTTTCTATCCTGAAGGATGTCTCATGAAGCTGTAATCATCAACAGTAAGGGGTGAAATATTGTACATATTCTATTAATGTAACAAATGGTTTTCAAATTACAATCTAAGGAGTTGATGAAGTTCCTTCCCAAGTTACTTTCCCAAGATCTGTAATCAAACCGCTAGTATAAATTTTCTTTCTCCTTTCTCTCCCCCTTTTCCCATGAGATACCCTCAATATAAATTATAATAGAGATAATATCAAAGGTTAATCTAATAGGATCTAGAAGCACAAGATAACAAGCTTCTTGAGGTCGAACAATGAAAAATACAAGGTTTAATCTCATCTCATAGAAACTAATCCTAGATATGGAGTAACAGACCTGATCGTGCTCTACATTCTTGTAGGGTGTGACCAGTATCCCTTTTAAAGAATACAAGGAGTGACCAACAATTTTGGTCACGAGATGTAAAGGGAAAACTAGCGACTAGCAAAAAAAGGGACTATAAACTCAGGGGAAAAGTGATATAATTCAGTGTTCCAGACTGCGAACCTCTAGATTATTCCCATCAAGTGATTAGGTGGAAAATAACTGTATAATAGAAAAATAGTCTTGTAAGGTCTCAAAATTGGACTCAAAGATATGATCTCATTCTCTAATATATGTCCTCTCAGTTCAAACTACTTTCCAAATAATCCATCCAACTTAGTCCATACTTCGATGGGAGTTGAACAAGCTTCAACATGAAAGTGAAACTCTGTAGAGATGGACAAGCATAGAATCCCATAGTTCTCATCCATTCTATTGAAGTATTTTATATTTTCTACAGCTAAATTGAGTTCAAATTATGTCCCCATAGTGACCCTATACAACCCCTTACTCCTTAGTATAAGTATGATCAGGGCTCCCATAACAGGGATAATGGCCCACTGAGAGAAGTACAACTACAGACTAACCTGGAAAGGTTTGAACTATTGTACAACTATCTCTGGCATGCTTTTCAAGGTATCCACGACTTTTCCTTCTATGACTTATGGATATTCATTACTGTCTCCACTGTAACCCACAGACGTGTATGAAAAACTTGTATGGAAAGATCTGTATGATCCAACGCTCTCTTGTGGCTTCCTTTGACCGAAACCCACATGTATATTCCTATGTTATCTCTTCTACTCTACATGCATGATCTCTAGATGAAAGTCTTTCTTCACCTATCCAAGATCTTGAACCACAGTCCTTTGTGATCCAATACTTTGTGTGTTGAATCTCTCAAAACAAAACCTGTCAAGTGTAATCCTTGTTCCTCTTGAATAACCATCCTTCATGATTCAAGCCCTCGAACATAGGTCCTTACCTACTCCTAAGTGTGACCTTAGAGACTGCACAATAGTAAAGGTCCTCCTTTGCTATCTATGTTAATTGTCCCTTTGTCCTTCTCCTAGAATTTATTTTATAATCATGAGTTATAATCTATTTCTAATGTAAAAAGTGATCTATGGTTGAGATTACTTCTCACACTCACTTGATATTTAGATTACATTATGCATGCTAAGCATGTTTCTTAAATAACTCAATTATCTAATTACATAATTAATTAATAAAAATAATTTACTTTAATAATTCATTTAATTAAAGTAAATTCAAGAGCATAAGGCTTTGGATGATTTCCAGATGTCTAGACACATAGACCTGTGTGGATATAGTTGTGGGATGTCACCACTAACATCAACGTTGTGGGTAGCTTGGTCATGTCAGCCTTGGCAAAAAAGACTTGCGGGAGCTTAGGAAATTTCGTTATGCTGCTCGGTTTGGATTTTATGCCCCAGACCAAATTGTCAACATGTCCTTGAATGGATTTAGGAGGTGAGTTACAACTAGCAATATAACTCAAACCGGGACTTGGATGGACAAACCATCAGTTTCATTGGATCTAGGGCACCAAATTTCAACTTGTGGGGCCCCTTTGTCGTCATTTTGTTTCCCAGAAAAACATCTGATGGAGGATCTTAGGAACCAGGGTTCTGCTCAAGGAGGCATGGTGAAATTTATGAACAAGAGGTCAATTTTCAAGAACACTATGTTGGGTGATTGTGGGTAGTGTGGTCATGTGATCCTTGTCCAAAAAAACATGCGGGGGCTTGCAAATATTTTTTATGCTACTCGGTTTGGATTTAATGCCCCTAGACTAAATTGCCAACATGTTCATGAATGACTTGAGCAGGTGAGTTGCAACTCTTGATAAAACTCAAAATGAGACTTAGATGGATGAACTATTGGTTTCATTGGATCCAAGGCACTGAGTTTCATCTTGTGGGGCCCCTTCGTTTTCATTCCATTACCCAGAAAAATGTTTGATGGAGGATCTATGAAACTAGGGTTTTTCTCAATGAGGCATAGTGCAATTTCTAAACAAGAGGTCAACTTTCAAGAACATTGTGCCAGATGATTTTCAGTAGCATGGTCACATGGGAATTGGAAAAAAAAATGTGCATGACCTTACAAAACCCCATTATGCTTCACGATTTGAATTTTATGCCATCTGACCAAATTTCCAACATGTCTCGAATGACTTGAGGAGGCGAGTTGCAACTCGAAATAAATATCAAACTGGGATTCAGATGGATGAATCATTAGTTTCATTTTATCCAAGGCATTGAGTTTCATCTAGTGGGGCCCCTTCGCTATCATTCCATTTCCCAAAAAAATGTTTGATGGAGGATCTCTGGAATAGGGTTTTGTTCAATGAGGGCTAGTGTAATTTCTAAACAAGAGGTCAATTTTCAAGAACACTATTCTATGTGATTGTGGGTAGTTTGGTCGCATGGGCCTTGGCCAAATAGACAAGTGGGAGCTTAAAAAACTCATTTATGCTACTTGGTTTGGATTTTATTCCCCCGGACCAAATTTCAAACATGTCCCTAAATGGCTTGAGGAGGCAAGTTGCAACTCACGCTAAAACTCAAACC
>ML810797.1:245497-260704 GCA_009831015.1 Picea engelmannii | reverse complement strand
TTTATTATATCTCCGCTCTCATTTCGTGCCGAAAATAATCTGGATCAATTGCATTGGATTCGAGGCACTAAGTAATGTCAAGACTGTGATTAATATAGGGTTCAAAACCCCTAGATCCTGTTCTTAATTTTACTACATCCTTTTGGTTGGAATAATGCCTAGTGTTCTTATGCCATAAATCTTGTACTAGTCCCTTAAGTGCTCAAATTAACTTCATGTCAGAAGGAGGTAGCCTACCAGTGAAGGCCCAAAATTTTTTTGGGTCGCCTGTGTCGAGGCTATCTCATCTATTATAATACTTTCTAAGGGTTTTTATATTTCATTTCATGAGTGTTGGAATACTGAGGGGGGAGTGAATTAGTATTATCACTTTTATTAATTTTAACCACAATATTTTTTGTTTATATTTATGATCAGTTCATCAATAATATTCAAAACATCATAAGCAATATAAATAATCAGTGAACAATAAGAAACCACACAAGTACAGAGTACACCAAAATTTTTACGTGGAAACCCAATGTGGGATAAAACCAAAGAATGTTTTTCTTATATGTCAGAAGAAATAAATTCATTTGAAGCAACAACTTCCTTGTTTTCTAGCTACAATTGAAAGGAGTCTCAAACCCCCTATTTTCTCAGGTTCCAACTTGAAGGAAGCGACAACTCCCTTATTTTTTTGGCACCAACTAGAAGAAGGCTACAACCCCCTTTCCTTGCCCCGTCCTATTGCCCTGAAATATAAGTGGAGACCAAACTATCAATATCACAAAATATGTCAATTATGTCACTATAAAACTTGTCACTGTAAAAACTATCGCTTCAATCTCATCAACCAATCAGATCTGATAACATAGATCTCATACCCACTATCACAAGTGTATATCTCAAACCATGTACATCTCATCACAAATATATCTCTCTAATCATGTGCCATACAATTACCAATATCCATAAACCAAATATAATGAACTATCACATCAACTATGTATCAAACCCTCATTGTTATATAGATTCAACATGTACCAATATCTTGAAAAATACATCTTAAACAAACTGCCTCAAACATATACCATATGACACAAGATATGCCTAAAAAAAATACCAAGAATGTGTGACAAGTACAAACAACAAGTGCACCGACAGTGTGCCTCTGCAAATATGTCACATACAACATGTACCATACAACAAATAATACCTCAAGGACATATACTCAACCTCACATGACCATACCTCAAGAAATCAACAAGATCCAACCTCAAAAAAACATATAATCATACCTTTTACTTCCATAGATGACTATGTTGTACCTGAACACTGTCACACATGCTTGTAGACTCTCCTTATCTTCTGCAGCCTGATCAAAACCCCATCCTTTAGATCTGGCTTTGCCTTGCAAGATGAAGCTTGTTGTCTAGCAAGGCCTTTCATGACGATCCCTAGACAACTTGTGGGGGTGCCTTGCAAGACACTAGTAGTTTGGCCCGTGGGTATAAGCTAAATCAAGGTTTTTTCACAAAACCCCCACTCTCCTCTGCAATCATAAAAATTTATCACCACTTCTCCTTCGCTTCCTCATATTTGTGTTACCTCATATTTTTCAATAAAATTATTTCCAAAAACCTTTCACAAGATAGATATTCAATGTGTGAAATTGGTGCTAATGGGAGTCTCTTGATATCTTATTTATACTTCCCAAGTTCCTTCCTTTAGGGGCTATCTTGTAACTATTTTACCCATTTTCCTTATTTTATTGATAACCCACATTCTTGTTGCAACTACTTTACCCATAATTAGTAAACTCATAATTTCATTGTTACAACTAATTTACCCATAATTAACTTCTTGTTGCAACCAATTTGACTAGAAAACTCGTTGAAGACTTTCTAGAGGCTTCTAGAATAATTGACTTCTTGTTGACCTTCTAGGAGTTTCTAGATTAATCTTGAGGGTCTTGCAATATTTCCAAATCCATATCTCGTCAACCACAAGGAGCCACATGAGGTACCACATATCACCATAAATAACATGGCTCATACTATCCATCTATGATAGTCTTACTTGCAAATACATTTACCTTCATGTCTTTATTCCTCAATCAAATGCGGGTTCCATGACCATACCTTCATGGATACTGGAATTTTCTACCGGACTTGCTTCAAGGGTTGACATCAATGAAAACCAACCCATTATTTCAACAATATACCCCTTTGGAATTTATGTCAACACTTTGATGCAACTCTAATGGCATGGAAACAATTATGCTCATGCTCCCCATGTGACCATCACTCCCCCAGTAATCATTCTTTTGTTCTTTCTCTCCATTTCCATGTCTCTGATTACTTTCTCTCTCCCCCTTTGAGATCAATGGAAAAGGGAAACTTCCCTTTATGGATACTCCCCCTATCTGAACTCTGCTTTGGGCTACTCTTTTTCTCTTCATGGTGCTTCCTTGTGTAAATCCATGACATATATGAAAAGCATTCAAAAATTCACAGTGGGGTAGAAACTACTCCAAGTTTCTATCAAAGATACTCAAAGGTCTCCCTAGAAATAGGTTTGGTGAAGATATCTACAATCTTCTCTTTTGTCACGATATACTTGACCCTAATGTTGTTCTCTGCAACCTATTCCCATAGAAAGTGAAACTTGATCAGAATATGTTTCATCTTAGAGTGCATCACTGGATTCTTTGAGATACTTATGGTTCTAGTGTTATCACAAAATATCAGAATGGGCTCATCATATTCAACATGTATATCCTTCAAAGTTTTTTTCATCCATAGAACCTAAGTACAACATGTTGCTGCGGAAATATACAATGCTTCTTTTGTAGATAAATATATTGATGATTGTTTCTTTCTCAACCATGATACTAGACACTCACCCAAGTAGAAATATACTCCACTTGTACTTCTTTTATCATCAATGCAACCTTCCCAATCTACATTTATGTAGGTAACAAGAGATAGATCATTCCCTTTTGGATACCATAATCCAAACTCTTTTGTACCTTTGAGATATATGAATATCCTCTTCACTACCATAACACGTGATTCCTTTGGTGTTGCTTGAAACATTGCAACCTATCCAACTTCCTGCATCACATCCGGTCTAGAAGATGTCACATGGAGTAAGATGTCAATCATTGATATGTATCATCTCTGGTTCGCATCCTATGAATCATCATCCTTACTTAACTTGCAATCGGTCTACATAGGAGTACTGACTGGTTTGCAATCTTCCATTCCAAAATTTCTTATCATTTCTATGATATACTTGGTATGAGAGATGAAGATACCTTTGTTTCTATGACATATCTATAGTCCCAAAAAGAAAGAAAACTTTCCAAGTAATGACATCTCAAACTCATTCTGCATGTATTTGGAAACTTTTTGACTCATCCTGTCATCATCACTTCCAAATATATTATCATCAACATAAACTTCAATTCATGATACTATCTTGATTTACCTTTATGTAGATATTGTTGTCTGCATTTCCTTTCATGAACCCTTGTTGTTGTAAGTATCTTTCTAGTCTTGAATACCATGCTCTGGGGGCTTGTTTGAAACCATATAGGGCCTTCTTCAACCTGCAAATATAATTTTCTTTTTTTGATAACTGAAATCCTTCGGGTTGCTCGATGTATACTTCTTCTTCTAACTCTCCATTTAGAAATTCCGACTTTACATCCATCTGATACACCTTGATATTTTTGGAACATACATAAGCTAGAATCAACCTGATTGCTTCCATTCTAGAAACTGGGGTAGAGGTTTCTTCAAAATATATACCTTCAACCTGAGTGTATCCTTTACATACCAATATTAATTTGTTCTTGGTAACCTATCCATCCTCATTCGATTTGTTTATGAAGACCCACTTTGTACCATCACATTTTTTTTCTTCATCCTTGGAATGAGTTCCCATGTATCATTCTTCTCTATCTGGTCCAATTACTCATTCATAGCTTTGATCCAGTATTCATCCTCGTTAGCTTCTTCAAAAATTCTTGGCTCAATTATGGATAACAATAATAGGTGTTGTTGTTCTAGTGAATGTATTCTTCTTCGAGTTTCAACTCTTGCATCTTTATTCCCAATGATCTATTCCAGTGGATGATTTTTCTACACTCATCCTCTAGGTGTCCTTGGAGGTGTTGGTCTTATTCTTCATCTGCTTTTTCATCTATTTTTTCCTCTTTCAAATCTTCTTCGTGATCCAGTTCCACTGAATCTTTGCTTATTTCCTTTATCTTTCGTCCATATATCTCATCAATCATCACATTGATTCTTTCCACTATTCTATTGAGTCTTATATTGAATCATTTGTATGCTTTCCTTTGCTTGAGTACCCAACCTGTATTCCTTTATCAACTCGAGATTCAAATTTTCCAATCATGTCATCTTCTCTCTTGATATAACATTTTCTTCTGAATAGTCTGAAATGCTTCACATTTTCTGGTCTTCCTTTCCACACTTCATACAAAGTCTTATCACTATTATTTCTGAGAATTCCTCTGTTATGGATATGAACTGTCATATGTACTGCATGTACCCAAAATATGTCTTTCAACTTGGAATTGTTCAACATGGTTCTAGCCATTTACCACACTATTCTATTCTTTCTTTCGACAACTCCATTTTGATGAGGTGTCCTGGATACTGAGAACTATCTTTTTATCTCATGTTCACTACAGAAGTCCAAGAATTCCTTTGATGTTAACTCTCCTCTATTGTCTGATCTCAAACACTTGTTTTTCAACTTTGTCTTAGTTTCAACCAACTCTTTGTATATCTTGTAGTGCTAGAATGCCTCTAACTTCTTCTTGAGAAAGAAAATTGTAGTCATCAACTAGTAGCATAAAGTATTTTTCACCATTCAATCTCTTCATTCCCGTTGGTCCAACTAGATCAATATGTACAATCTATAATGGTTTTGTTGTGGAGTACTCTTTTAATTTGAAAATGGTCCTGGTTTGTTTTCCTTGTATATAATGCTTGGATAGAGTATTTGTTGGCTTTGATATCATGTGATTTCTCTTACTACTTCTTTTCTGTTGATTTTGACTAGTTTATAAAAATTTATGTCACCCATTCCTATGTGCCAAAGCCAACTTTCATCATCCTTTCCTAGGAAACATATTTCTTTTACAATTTCATTTAGTACATATATGTTACTTGGAGTTCTTACACATGTACCCACCAACTTGTCTGGTCTTTATTTCCTTATCTCGTAGTTCTATGATTCAAACATAAGTCTGTGTCCTTGATCACACATTTGACTTACACTTAGAATATTGTGCTTCATTTCTTCAACTAGTAGAACATTTTCTACCTTGGAATCCTTGCTTCCAAGCTTGACTATGCCTCTTCCTATAATTTTGGCTGAGTTCTCATTCCCAATTGAAACTGATCCATCTCTTTCTTTCTTAAATGTTAGAAACATGTTCTTATCACTTGTCATATGCTTTGAGAAACCATTGTCAACATAGCATCCACGTTTCTTGTGTTGAGATTGTAAGGAAAGTGTGTATTCTTCAATGTTGAATTGATCATGCTTCCTTATCCATATCCTTTGTGGTTCCTATCTGTGATTGTTGATATTATGTTGTGATTCTTTAGGAGGGACAATTATTCTACAATATTTGGTCATGTGTCCAAACGTTTTGCACTTGTAGCATTCTACTTCAACACTCAAGGTTTCAAATTGGTTGTAGCTTTCGCTCTATGCTTCATAAGGCCTTCTTGGATAATCATTTCTTGTGTAGCCTTCATAGTTTCGTATGTTCTTGGCATTGGCTCTAAAATTCATAGCTTTTTGACCAAAATTATTACATGAATAACATAAAACAAAAAAATTAGTTTGATACCTGGGGTTGGAAGATATTTTGAATGGCACTACACTTTTGAATCCTTCTTCTTCTTCTTGGGATCTCTCTATTGTTGGCTACTACTGATTCTGAATTCTGAATCCTCTGAGCAGTGTAGTGTCTTTGTAATCTTCTTATTGGTTCTTCTTGCCTTCTTCCTTCTTGGGAGAGCCTCTGACTATTTTTTCATATCTTCTTTGTTTTGTTGTCTTGGAGCTTGATCCTTTCTCTGTCTGGTTATATCCTAGTCAAGATCTGTCATAGTATGGTCTTTGACTGCTAATAATATCATCCAATACTTTGGTGTTATTTTGCTGCATGTCCTTCTTATAAAGAACTTTTCTTAGAGTGACTATTTATGCTTCCAAGCCTTCGATCAATTTTTCATTTTCATCTAACTGGCCTCTAAGTGCTTCTTTAATTCTTTTTCCTTCTTCTACTTGGATTTTTGGCTTCATTATCATCTTCTCGACTTATTCAGAGTTGGAATTATGATATCATTCTTTCCCTTTTAATTCTTCCTAGAGTGACTTGATTTTCTTTCTTTCAATCCTTAGCTCTTCTAGGGCACTGATTAATTATGCTTTGAGATTGAATTCTCCTTATTCTTCTGAATCTTCTTCACAATATTCTATTGCCATGAAGAGTACTCTTTTTGTATCACTATCATTGTATTCATCCTCATCTAATGATGAACTATCTTCCTTGGTGTAGAGACTTTTCTTGAAGAATTTATTTTTGTTTCTTCTACTCTTTTAATTTTTCTTTTTATTTTTAGGGTCTTTTTCTTCATCACTTTCTTTATTCTTATGAGGGAATTCAAAAGAAAAATGACCAATACCACCACAATTAAAAAATTTCAATGGAAACATACCTTTATAGTTGTCGTTTCTTCTTTTCAACTTTCTGACAAAGTTTTCCATTTCTTCATCTTCCTCCGAATCATTGTTGTAGCTACAATCTGACTTTGGCCTTTTATTTTTCTTCTTATTTGTCTTCTTAGATGCCTTGAATGTTGCTTCCTTCATGACTGGATTTTCTTTCTCTATCCTCATCTCATAAGTTGTGAGTATCCCATGTAGCTCATCCATGCTTAATGTAGCTAAATTTTCTCTTTCTTCTAGGGCTGAAATCTTTGAGTCATATCTCATAGGTAGAGACCTCAACACCTTTTGAAAAATGACAAGTTCCTTCATTTCTTCTCCCTAACCTTTAATGACATCGACTATCTCATAAACTCGTAGAAAGTAGGCGACAATGTTTTCATCTTCCTTCATCTTTAATTCTTCAAACTTGGCTCTAAAGGATTAAAGTTTGGCTCCCTTGACTTTGGCATCACCTTTGTAGATATTATGAAGTTTGTCCCACACTTTATTTGTGGAATCATAGTGTATAACTTTGACATATATTCATTCCGTTAGACCATTCATATTAGAAATTTTATCCCCTGAATCTTTATCTTCAAGTTTCTTTCCATCCGTATATGTCAGGGGAGTGGCTGGTTCTTTGTATCCATCTACTACTGCTCACCAGACATCAAATCCTCGTGCATGCAAACATGTTTTCTTCCTTTTTCTCCAGAATACATAGTTATATACATCAAACTATGGTACTCAAATCTTAATGTATTCCATGATCTCCTTATAGTGGTTAGACTATCTCTTGAAGGACTTGCTATGATACTGATTGTTGGAATATTGAGAGGGGGTGTGAATACATATTTTCACTTTTATTACTTTTAACCACAATATGTATTTTTTCACTTTATGAGCAGTTTATCGATAACATTCAAAACATCATGAGAAATATAAATAAATAGTGAACAGTAAGCAACCACACAAGTAAAAAGTACTCCAGAATTTTTACATGGAAACCCAATGCGAGAGAAAACCACATAATGCTTTTCTTATATGTCAAAAGAAATACATTCATAGGAAGCACCAACTTCCTTGTTTTCCATCTACAACTGAAAGGAGGCTCCAACCCCCTAGTTTCTCAAGATCCAAACTGAAGGGAGCTAAAAATACCTTAGTTTTCCGGCACCAATCGGAAGGAGGATACAACCCCCTTTCCTTGCCTCGTCATGCTGCCCTGAAATATAAATGGAGACAAAACTATCATTGTCACAAAATCTGTCAATCCCGTCACTGTAAAACTTGTCACTTCAATCTCATCAACCAATCATATCTATTCACATAGATCTCATACCCACTATTACAAGTGTATAGCTCAAACCATGTACATATCATCACAAATATATCTCTCTAATCATGTGCCATACAAGCACCAATATCTATAAACCAAATATAATGAACTATCACATCAACCATGTATCAAACCCTCACTATTATGCATCTTCAAACTGTACTAGTATCTTCAATAATACATCTCACCCAAACTACCTCAAACATGTAACATATGACACAAGATATGCCTCAACAAAAACACCAAGAATGTGTGCCAAATACAAACAATAAGTGCACTAGCAGTGTGCCTCTGCAGATATTCCTCATACAACATGTACCATACATATAATAATACCTCAAGGACATATACTCAACCTCAAATGACCATACCTCAAGCAATCAACAAGATCCAACCTCAAACAAACAGATAATCATACCTTTTACTTTTGTAGATGACTCTATTGTACCTAAACAATGTCACACATGCTTGCAGACTCTCCTTAGCTTTTACATCCTGATACAAACCCCATCCTTCATATATGTCTTTGTCTCACAGGACAAAGCATGTTTTGTAGTGGGGCCTCGCATGATAATCCCTAGACAACTCACAGGGGTGCCTCATGGGACACTAGTAGTTTGACCTGCGGTATAAGCTAAATCATGCTTTTTTCACAAAACCATCACTCTCCTCTGCAATCACAAAAATTTTCCATTGCTTCTCCTTGGCTGCATAGATTTTCACTGCCTCAGATTTGTCAATAAAATTCCTGCCAAAACCATTTCAAAAGATAGATATTCAATGTGTGAAATTGGTGCTAACAGGAGTCTCTTTATATCTTATTTATACTTCCCAAGTGCCTTCCTTTAGGGGCTATCTTGTAACTATTTTACCCATTGTCCTTATTTTAGGGCTAACCCGCATTCTTGTTGCAACTAATTTACCCATAATTAGTAAACTCATAATTTATTTGTTACAACTACTTTACCCATAATTAACTTCTTGTTGCAACCACTTTAACTAGAAAACTTGTTGAGGACTTTCTAGAGGCTTCTAGAATAATTGTATTCTTGTTTAAGTTATAAGAGTTTCTAGATTAATCTTGAGGGTCCTCTAATCTTTCCAAAGCCATATCTCCTCAACCATAAGGAGCCACGTGATGTACCACCTATTGGCACAGGGGCAAACCTATGGTTCAACGCTTCAACAATGCACCAAAAAAACCTAACTATCGGCCCTTTCAGCAACACCTGCGAAGCAGATGAAGTCTTACCCAAGGTAGAGGCAGGGGGGGTTGCAGGACTCATGTGTCTACAACCAGGCTGGGACACAAATATGTGATTACAACACTTAACAGAGCACTTAGCCAACAATATGCATTAGATTATGAGTCTCATTCACATCGCAGGGTAAACCCTTGTTACATAACAATGCAGTAACAGTAAAGATCAAGCGCTTCCAATCACTTAGCACATAGCATTAGCTCATATCTAACATTCATTCATCTTTAAGCACTAAGAAATGACATCATATGCATTCATCATACGTTATAACAATAACACTAAGAAGATAAACGCATAAACAACATCGCACAAATCACATCAAGACACAGGATATATGTGGTTCACCCCAGTGTGGGGCTACGTCCACCAACTTATTCTTCTTCTTTATTAGTCTTCAATCTTCTTACATTCATCTGTTCCTGTGCACAAAGCCACAGATCCAACTCCACAGAGGACAAGAGATCTGCACACTGTGCACCAGATCCACCTTCCCAAAATTAGGTCAAGGCACAGAGACAACTCCTTAGTAGCACAAAGCCTTACTTTACACAGTCTATCTACACAAAGCCAGTTACAACCTCTTTCACTAAGTCAACTAGTCATGCACTAATCCAATCAGTAACTAGTAGTACTTTCTACATTACATTCCTTCCTATATATACTTTTACAAAAGGGCCTAGGCATGGGTAAATCCATGGGATGACATCCCATAAGCCGTTACATAAACCCTAAAACTCTTTGTTGGGTCCACAGAACTGCAAAATGAGCGAGTTCGCGCGATTTCAGCTCCACCTGGGTGATCCATCTTTGACTAGCCTATCGAAGTCCCAAAAGTGTTCAAACACGACCAATATTTTCTCAAAACTTGGTCAAGGGCCAACAGGCTCCCAACACTCACATGTGACTCGTCCCGAGTCACTCAGATCTGGGCAACGCTCCTTCAAA
The DNA here is from genome assembly GCA_009831015.1 of Picea engelmannii. Lineage (NCBI taxonomy): Eukaryota > Viridiplantae > Streptophyta > Pinopsida > Pinales > Pinaceae > Picea > Picea engelmannii. The sequence continues at coordinate 250,417 of ML810797.1, read as the reverse complement.
GGCCTCGAGCTTAGCTCGAGCTGCCTCGACTTGCTATTTCACCCTAGCCTCCTGTTCGATGAACTCCTAAATCACTTGCTCTGTAGCAGGCCCTTCCAGGTATTGTTCCACTGTCGCTACCTCTTGGTCTAGCTGCGATCCTTATCCTTCAATCTCTTAAAAAATTGTGCAGGATTCATCCTGTATCAACTGTAATCTATGTGTAACCTCCATGACTTTGTGCTGGATGGCAGTAATCTATTGCTAGACTGTGCGCTGCTCCTGTGATATCTTCATTTTCTCAACTGTAGTGAGTGACTTCATCTGCACTTGCATAGTGGATGCTCGTTGTTGTGACTCCTAGAGTTGTGCTTCCAGTTTCCTCAGCTCTGGATCTTCTGCAAGGCGTTTGTAGGTCTGTGCACTATGATTACTTAATTACTTACATTTTGAATTTAGTGCCCTGATCCTTCCAACTGCACTGTTAGCGACTTCCTCCCTCTGATTGCACACTTCTTGCAGAGTGCTCGACACTTCTTGGAGTTATAACTCTGTTACTCTCGCTTGAATCTGCTGAATGGCCTTAGTGAGCTTCCCCACTTGAATCTCGACTAGCTTTTCTTCCTCTTTTGCCAAGCCCAACATAGAGCGAAGTGCTTTAGTCACTGCCTCTTTGATCCCAGTCTTCTCTGTGAGCATATGGTCTTTTTATTTCTGTACCTTTGCATTGTTCTCCTCGAACTTCACCCGAATTTCATCTTTCTGCTTCTTCGCAACTCGAAGTTGCTCTAAGACCTCCTCCTTTTCTTGTAGATTGCTCTTTTTCTTCTTGGACTCATTGAAGTCGATCCTCTGTTGCATCTGCTAATCTTCATAATTGGGCAGGCTCATCCCCCAATTCTGCAATTTTGGATGACAAAGGCGCAGTAGGTACTGTGCGGCTCGAATGGATGGCTTGTTGAAGCTCCTTCAACTCCTTCTCTATTATTTCATACAACGTCTCCTTCTTTGCTCCATAGCACTGCAAGATATCCTATAAAGCATCCACCAAAACTATGATGATTAGATCGGTGTCCTCCTCTGTGAGTGTGGACTTCATCTTGGGCTTACTGGCACATGTCTTCTTTCTTGATGAGGGTTTCGGTGGAGAAACCTTCCGCTTATTCGATGTTTCAACCTCAGTAGGGGGATCCTTTGGTGGTGTAACTTCACCTTTGTATTTATTTTCTCCTTATTCTTGGTTCACTTCGTATCCTCCTCCTCTTACAAGTGATTCATGCCTACTTTCCTCTAAGGCATTGTCCTCATCATCAGTTTCTATGTTCTGCACTTCCTCCTTTTTCTTCTTTTTCTTCGCGCTAGTCTGTCCATCATATTCGACCCAGGTGACCAAGGGACTTCCAATGATGTCGGGGTTGGATATTTMTGCATCCTCAACTTGTAAAAGGAACTCTGATAGCCATTATTTGGTGATCTTGTCCATATCTTTGTCGATGAACTTATAATAGGACTGCAATTCCTCCTTACTCTCACCCTTGCGTGCAGTGATGTAGATAAAGTGTCGATCTRCGTCGAACTTCACTAGTGGTCTATACTGGTGCAATGTATTCYGTGTCATGCATGGAAATGCTTCAATAGCATGCTTYAGCTACTGGTAGTAAGCATGGAAGGCAACGTTCAACTACCACTGCTTCGACATATCATTTGTATACCACAAGGTGGAGAACCTTGTGGCCAACAACTCCGATGGCTCAACTTCTAGAAATTTCACTCCTTCTGACATCTTCCAAGTGACAAATGCGATCAGTACCAGTAACCAAATTAAATGGAATTCATATCCTTGATCCTATGCTTCGCGACAGTCCTTCTCCAGCTTGTTGATGAGGTAACTTGCCTAGTTCATTTGCATCGCCTCCATTCACTTTCCTATGAGGTATACTACGAATCCAATGACTTGCATGGGACAGTTCTTTCTGACGAGCTTTCCAGCTATACGTTGACAAGCTAGGCACACTACTCCATCCTAGATGGAGGCTACCTTGTAGCCTCTCTTTTCCTTCTCTACATCACCATAATCCTCCTTTATATGTTGTGCCAGGGAGTGATCTGAAGTCTTCCCTGGGTAGAACTGCTAGGGTTCGGTCCCTACATGATCAGTCCTATGATGAAGTGGATCAACGCCGTATCCACAATGACATGCCTGTCAAGCCATAGATATCCTTTGTGATAGCACAACAGGAGGAATTTAACGCATGCGTTAAACTCCTGATGTCGACCAAAGTGATGGATCTTCATTACATTCATGATCATTGATTGTGTGATCTCCTTAATCCATGGCTAGGAGACTATGCATGGCTTCTTCCCAGTCATCTTCATCAAATACCTATGTGGCATGATCATCGTGTATTTATTCCTGTCTCCAAGGTTAAATTCATTGTTCTTCAGTGATGGGGTTTGTCCTAACTGGGATCCAACTACGCATATCCCCTTTGGGATGTACGCAGTGATCAACATGTACTCAATTTCACATGGGATATTGTCGCGGTTAAGCGCACCAACCAAAGGCGTTATGTACTCTGGAAAGACTGACGAGATCTGCTTTGCCTTAGCTAGATCATCGCAGTGTTTTCTTTTCTTCTTAGTGGTACGACTGGAACGACGTCTAGTCGAGGGGGATGCTTGCAATCCTCTAGTCGAAGATGCCTATATTCCTACAGAAATAAGTCTCTTAGTCATGATATCCATGAGAATATCCTCCACAGACTTCTCTAACGTGTTATGTTCGCCTGACATTCACACTTGTAATCAACTAGATCGGTTAGGCGAATGGACAAGCGAGGTAATAAAATGGATGACATGGTCTAGAAATCATAGCATGATATGCAATTGGTTCTCTATTAGCTCAAATAATTACAGGTGACAGAAAGTGGTCCCGACGCAGCGTCCAACGGGTTAAATAAGCAAGCGTCGCAACAAATTCCTCCAATGGGTAGGAATGCATCAATCAATGTGAATTAGTCCATTATGGCGCGGTCCCAATGGACCAACAACTGTATTTCCATCAATAAATACGTTTCTAGATATTCCATAACGTTATCCTAACGGTTGGGGTGCCTCCAACGGTCATATAGCTTCATCGTGGTGAAGTCCCAATCTGCGTGGTTCTGCTATTCCAAAAAGGTTCAAGTTCTATAGATCTACCTCCTGTGAAGTCTTGTTTTTGTTCTCTGTAGCTTCCTGTAGTTTTTCTAGCTTAGATTTCTTCTTATTGAGCTTCCTATCCTTGCTTCCTATAATTTGAGCTTCTCTAACAATTTCTGGAATCCTCTTCCATTTTGTATTCTTATTCTCTCTTGGTGAAAGGGCTTTGCATTGTTGATGTTCTTTCAAAGGATTCAAAGGTAATACCTCTTTGCGTACTAGGTCCTGGGTGGATATACTTTCTTCTTGCATGGATAGGTCCTTCAAATCTAATTCTCTTTCCCTCTATTGCTTCGAATTATCCTCTTGTTCTTATATTAGTCGCTCTATTTTTATGGTTATGAGGTCCCTTAGTTCTTTCTTTTTCTGTTCTATGGCTTCTTCCTCTACTTTCCTTTTGATCTGATCCTTCCCAATCCAAGTCTTTCCTAAAAAAGTGGAAAAGGGGCATTTTTCCCAATAAACTTAATGACTTCAAACTCTTCTTCAGTTGATATTTCATGAGAAATCATAGGTATGTTAGTAACTCTTCCACATAGGGTTATCATCTTTCCTTTAAACAAGCCTATCCTTCCCAATAAAGGTATCATAGAAGCATTTCCCAAAATTTCCCAAGTGATTTTTGGAATAATATTCACATGAGTTTCTTCATCCAATACACAATCTATGTCGAAGTCTTCTATTCTTGTGACTATGCACTATTTTTCTTTCAAGATCTCTGACAAACTGACATCCTTGTGGTCATTCATTTCTTATTTTAACTGTACTAACATATCCTGAGCATTATCTTATTCTTTCTCTTTCTAGTTTTCTAACATATCCTTAGTCTCTTGACCTTCTTTATAGAGAGAGGGAGAGAGTCTAAGAGGGGGGGAGATAGAGAGGGAGTGGGTGTGAAAGTGTGAGGCATGGTGAAGGTATAGGTCTAGGTCACGGTCTAAGTCTAGTTCTAGGTCTAGGTTTAGGTCACGGTCTAAGTCTAGTTCTAGGTCTAGGTTTAGGTCATGGTCTAAGTCTAGTCCTAGGTCTAGGTTTAGGTATAGGTCTAGGTCATGGTATAAGTCTAGGTCTAGGTCTTGGAATGCCTTTCCATGTATAGGTCAAGGAAATGTATTGCTTTACCATGATTTTCCTTGCAATGTACCAAACTTTCTACTGTGTGAGAGTGTGAGAGGGAGAGAGAGGAAGAAAAAGAGGGGAGGTATAGAGTGAGTGTGTGAGAGTGTGGGAGGGAGAGAGAGGAAGACATAGACAAGTGATATAAAGAGTGTGTGTCAAATTGTGGGAGAGAAAGAGAGAGGAAGGCATAAAAGGGAAATAGAGAGAGTTTGTGAGACTATGAGAGGGGGGTAGAGAGAGAGAGGTAAAAGTAGGAGAGAGGGGTAGATGTAGGAGAGATGGAGGGGAGATAATGGGAGGGAGTGGGAGAGAGAGAGGGAGTGGGGGGGAGGGATAGTGTGTGTGAGAGTGTGAGAGGGGGAGAGAGAAAGACAAAGAGTAGGGGTATAGAGAGAGTGTGAGGGGGAGGGAGAGGGAGACAAATATGAGGGGGAAAGTGAGATGGATAGTGAGAACAAGGGGGGGAGAGAGGAAGACATAGAAGGGGGGGTAGAGAGAGAGTGAGAGGAAGGGTGGGATACAAAGGGAGAGAGAGGGGGGATAGAGAGAGAAATAGGGGCAAAGAGAGTGATACTAATACTGAGACTAACAACGAGGAGAGAGAGAAAGGGTGGGAGAGAG
>ML810797.1:212871-238824 GCA_009831015.1 Picea engelmannii | reverse complement strand
CTTAGGTCGACGAAGTTTTCGGGGCTGCCGAACTCGGGGAGCTCAATATCCTTCATTAATTTATTAATTTTATCCCAGTGCTTCTTGCATTTGATCCACTGCTCTTGTATTTCTTGGTGTGGATCCTGAGACATCTTAGCCCAATACTCGATTGATCGCTTCATGCGATTAAGACTACTTTTGCCTACTGTCTGAATGCCATGTTCTTATTTGTTTTGGCCCTGTTGAACTGCACCAATGTACTTGAGTCTTTCTACTGCTTTATGTGCCCTTTCATACCATCATTCCATATCCTTGCATGTCGCGAGTGCCATGAGAGTGTCCTCCTGGAACTCAACCATTTTCACAGTTAAAAGGTGTCTTTCTTTCTTGAACTCATTGTAAAATTATTCGAACTTTCCTTTCAAGTACACAACGATTTGTGTGGTGCCTTTATAGTATTCATCTAGATGACGCAATTGTTCTAGATCCTTTAGGGAGGAAACTAGCTCCTTTTCATCCCTTTTGGCCCTGTCCAAGGTGGCCTCTGAGAGTGCCTTCCCCACACCGATAAGTTCAGTTGTCCGGGCATCTACTATTTTTATCAAGTTCTCCACTATAGTAACGAAGACAGAGTGATCCAATGTGATATTTCTTTTCTTTGTAGTCCTTTGAACGATGGCCTTTCTCTTTCGATCATAGGAGATCGCATAGATATCTGCTACCTCGTCTACTGGCTCGAGTATCTGTTCATCACCCCATGTAAGTATGTTTCCCAGGCTATCGATGGTGTATACTTATTCAATAGTGGGATCTTGAACTTCCTCGTTGTGCCTTGAAGACCCGACCTCTATTGGTCACTCATCGGGGGTTTGAGTATTGAGAGGAATAGCGACGTCAGGCACAGACTTGTTACTTACTTTCTCGTTGGTCGCAGAACTATTTATTTCCTTTCGCGAGGATTCTTTCTGTGGCTCATCCAATTCAGGCTTCTCCTTCAGATCTGCTTCGGTATCCGATGTGTCGAGTTCTTTTGTTTCAAATCCACTTTCAGCTTCTGTTTCCTTTTGCGGGACCTCCTTTTTTTTCACTTCGAGCTCAGGAGAAGAAGTCTTCTCAGGTCCTTTTTCCTCTTGGACATGCACAGGGTTGTTGTGAGATGACTCCAGGATTTCATCGTCACTATATATAGTTATAATCTTGCTCAAAGGATTAAGCACATGTGTTTCTACTGACACCCGGCCTGACTCTGGTTGAATCGTCCCACCTACCGGTGAATTGACCCACAATATTGTAGATCCAGGGTCATCTAACCCCTTGGTGTTACCAAGGTTTGTAAAATCGGGGCCGCTTGGCTCCGTTGGGCTTCCTTCTTGGCTATCAGTTGGAAGCCTAGGTGTTATGATGAGGTTTGGATTATCCTACATTCGCTTCATTAGCAGCTGGACCTGCTGCCACATAAGTCCCCCCATCCCCTGTACAACTTGAACCTTAGGGGAATCCTTGATTTGTACCGAGGATTCCTAATAAACTTCTGTCACTTCGATGGCTTCTTGGGGATCGCTCACCGCTTCGCCTGGTTCATATGCTACCCTTCCTTCTCAGGTCATGAGAATTTGTTGAGTCATTTTCTCCAAGGATTTCGCTTGGTCCTCCCAACTCATGGCCTTGAATCTAGTTTTTTTAGGATCATCCATCCTTGCCGCCACCTCATTCCAATCTTGGGCATTTTCGATGAAAATTTCATCTTCAAACTAGTCATGGGCATAAGGCCAATAAGATGATACATGTGATGCATGTTTTAGGACCAGACCCTTGGGATCGTGTTTGTGAAAATGACCAGTCTAGAATCAGAATTCCAATTGACTTATCCCTTCTTGCTTAGCCTGCGTGGTGTCCTTGACCATGTAGAAACCAATATGAAACCCATAAGGTATGAAGGCCCACTTCTTGTCATTTACTAAAGTGGCATTATAGCCTTGCAGAATGGTCTGATAACAAATTTCCCCTAACACTAGTCGATCGGGGACATATATGGGTAATAGATGGGGCACCCCTGTGGCACTAAAAACCCTGATGTAGGTCTCGCACTCATCAATATACCAGTGACCTACTTTCGATACAACCTTTTTTTCTTCATCCAACAGCCTTGGGCACTCTTTCTTGAACAACAAGGAATAAATCTGTGTAATAAATTGGTCACAGATAAGAGAAAATGATTTCTTGTACCTGTTTTCCCATAAGATGTTGAAGCATACATGGAATGGGATCTCAGAGAAGTGCTAGTTTAAGTTCATTCCAGAAAAAATGTTCCTGGTGCAGATGACGTCCAACAGATATGAGGCCATGTAGAAGGAAAGGGTATCTCCCTATTTCGACGTCTGGGCTTGTCATATGCAAGTGCTCAGCTGTTTGGAGATGATAGCACCCCAAATGAAGCTCATGCCTGAAATGGCTACCTTATAAGATAGAGGCATCCAATCCTTTGAAAACCAGGAGCAATCTTTCTCCCCATGCAATCTGCAGAGGAGAGCCATCAGGTATATATACGGCTCCCTCAGGTTAGCCATTGGGTACCAGTCGGAGGTCCGATTGGTGAAATTTTTATCTTCTCTCCACCAATATGCCATAATCTTGCTGGTGTCGTGCTTCTAATAGAAACTCAAAACAAATTCAGTGCTTAAACGTTCCTCCGGTTCCCTGAGTTTGTAGTAACTCTGAACTTCTGCTGGGAGGAAAAGCCCGATGCATCCGCCATTGCCGTCATTAATTAAACACCTCTATGCATCAGTGTGATCAATAAGCCATTTCAAGAGTTCAATGCATGGAAATACCAGAGTCCTTCTTGCCACCATGTGTAAATAGGCCTTGCAGACATTTGGGAGAACTTCATTGTCTAGTCTTCTTGTATCAGGATCATTGTGTGGGGTATACTCGAGGGGTTATTCCTTCTTGATTTTCTTAAACAATTCTTCCCTGTGAGGGAATACTGTTTTGGTCCCAATGTTCGCCTCTGTGTCTCCAAATGCCGGGGGTTGGACGAAGGCCTTCTTGCTGGTTGTCTTAATGACGGGCACCGGTTTTGGAGCGAATTCCAATTGTCTTGCAACGTTGGGGAGGAACCTTCTCCCGCCTCTAGTTCTTGCAGCTTTGGCACTCTTGGGGATTTCGTGGTGGTGGGTTTCTTCGGAGGCATCATTCCTGAAACTGAAAATAGTCCTTTAACATGCGTATAGAGTAGCGTTGGGTGGAAACATATGAAATGAAGTGTAAAACACCATGAGTCGATACATACCTGTAATGTTTGCTAAAATTGTTGTTTAATACTCACTGGACCTTTGAAGCCTTCTTTGGATTGCTAGTATTTCTCCTATGTGTGCTCTAAACTCCTTGCCATGCAAAATAGGTTCATACAAAGTGACTCAAAAGAATATAACGAGAGATATCCTATCATTCGTATCAATCAGTTAATATGAGTAATGAATGAAATTCAAAACAAACTACTGTCAAATCTATGGAAATAAATTCTAACTTGGTTGACGGCGGAGGCACGGAGGGAGATGCATTGTATCGGCATGCTTAAACGGTCCCTTTTTATTTGCACATGAATTAGGAACTAATGCATGATCCATGAATTAACTATCATTTAAAATGTGTTGTACCTAACATATCTTAGGGCTACAACATCTCATCGTGTCGTGTCTCTCTGGTGAACAGATCGGGGATCGGTGATGTCCTTGTGTATATTTTTCTGTTGGTGTCCTCCTGAGACAATCTCCGATGCCGAAAGGTATCAGGGATCAGTGATCAGGGATATTTCGAGTGCGTTGTTTCTTTGTGGTTTATCACCTTCGTAAATCTCCAATGCCGAAAACATTTCGGGAGTCGGCGATCGACGATACCACTCTTTTACTTGTGCAACACTTACTCTTCTCATTTTTCTGCCGATGTCGAACGTATCAGCCTTCAACGATATCTTTAGTGAATCTTATTCGTGGAGACGAGAGACCTCCTTCTACCGACTCTGGTGAAATTCAACACTCGGCTATTTTGGTTTCCTCAAGAGATTTTCGTCACTTTTAATCTTTCCCGATGTCGAATTTCCTAAGCGTGTTGGGGAAAACTTTAGACTATCGATTCCTTAAGTAAATGTTAGTCCCCTTTTAAAGTTGAGATGATTTTCACATGTTCAAACAGACTTTAAATGACTCAATATGAAAACATAAATGATAAGCACAGGCAACAGTTTCATACTGAAGCGCAATCAGACAGTGTGAAAGATCAAGTGGTACCCAAAAAATAAAAATTTGACATAGACCTTTTTAGGGTGTGTTGAGTGCTCAAAAAATGGTGATTCACTGGGAAAAAGTAGAATCTTTTCTCCTTATCCAAGGCTCAGTTGATACAAAAGTTGATGGAGAACCTTGACTGCTTTTGAATGCGAGCCTCTTTTACGTTTTCACTCTAAACTTCTTCGGTTTATGCTTTCGGGTCTAACCGTGGGGTTTTAACCTTTATTCCTCCTTCGTTCCTGTAACCTTGACTCATGCCCTATTAGAAAAAAATCTAGAAAATTATTCACTGGCATGAAGCCTTTAGTTACCTTTGATCACTTGCTATGATGTTGCTTCGCTGCCAACGAGCGTCCATAGCCCCAGCGAAGTCAGCCCGACATCACAGACCTTGCTCTGTTGCCAGTGAGATCAATAGTTGTGACAAAGATATCTGCATACCCTCTCCCATTGTTCACTCATTTTCTATAGTTTAAATTTATTTCAGCAGAATGCCCTGAGCGAGTGAGAAAGGATGATGTCTGTTTTAATTTGGAAAGCGAGATGGTTAAGGCTAATTCTTTGCTAGCTTTGCCTTCCAGGTTCATGTAGTCATTTTCGGATTTCCAACTTTTCCTCATGGTCTTACCAAACCACTAAGCAGACACTTCTGACATTTTTCCAAAGTTGTTCATTAGCGCAGGTTGGGTAGATGACTCTTCAAAGCGACTGTAGGTTCCTGGATGCTTCTTGTGTTGTTTGTGAGCGATGAGTTAGGAACAGAGTTCCCTATGTCGCATGATTTGATGTCAACCATTTTTTTTCTAAACACAACCTTCAAAAGTGCGAAAAACAAAAACTGTAAAAAGAAAATAGAGAAAAATTGCAAAGATCTATCTAGAACCGAAATCATGAAAACAACATACAAACAAAAGGGTTTTTTTTTTTTTAATGAAATATTGTTACTGGAAATATTTTTTTAGGGCCTGGCCATTCACTAGAAGGGCATCAGTTTCCCCCCTTATATTCTACAACTGATACGTGCCTACCCCAATCTTTTCAACCACTTGGAAAGGTCCAAGCCACATATTTTGAAACTTAGAATGCTTCCCTTTCGGTTCATTTTCTCTATCCCACTTTAGGACTAGGTCTCTTACTTCGAAGTTCTTCTCTTTAGCCTTATGCTTATCAAACCATATTTTCACTATCTGTTAGTGAGCTAGGCATTTTGACTTAGCCTTTTCTCTTTCTTCCTCCAACATGAGCAGAGTGTTGATTCTTCGTTGTATGGCCGATGAAGGCTCCTCGCTGGAATCCTGGGCTAGTTGAAGAGATGGAAGATAGAGCCCATTTGGGAGGATGGCTTCTTTCCCGTAGACCAGAAAGTATGGGGAATTTCCTATAGCTTCTTTGGGTGTGATTCTATCGGCCCACAGAGCATTATGGAGTAGATTATACCAATTCCTTTGGTTATCTGCAACCGTCTTTTTTATTATTCTCACTAGGTTCTTGTTAGTTGATTCTGCCACACCATTTCCCTGGGGATAATAATTCACCAAGTACCTAATTATGATTCCTTTGTCTAGAGAAAAATCCATCAAAAGGGTGGAAGAAAAATAAGCAGCATTATCAAAAACTAGGACATAAGGGACACCAAACCTTGTGATCAGTTGTTGTTTTATGAATTGGATCACTACTTTTTCGTTTACATGAGTCAAAGGGATGGCCTTTGCCCATTTCGTGAAATAATTGGTAGCAGTAATAATGTACTTATGTTGTCTTTAAGAGTTGGGTGTAATTTATCCTATGATATCCAACCCCCATTGCTCAAAAGGCCTCGAGACAGTCACAGGTTGGAGTGGGACTACTACTCTCTTCTCCTTCCATGTGCTCATTTGACAGGTTTTATAGTTTCTAGCATAGGTATGAACATATTTAAACAAGGTGGGCCAATAATAGCCAGCTCTCAGAATCTTATGAGCGGTGGTGTTTCCTGCGAAATGCCCCCCGACAGGGCCATCATGGAGCTCCTTTAGCACTTTGTCAAYATCTTCACATTCGAGACATCTTAATAGTACCCCATCATAATTGATCTGGAAGAGTACCRAAATTATAAGGCGATATTGTGYAGATTTTAACCTGAGGGMTCTCCTTTCCCGAGGGTTGATATTTTTCGGACAAGTCCCATGGTGGAGGAGATAAGTTAAATCCTTATACMAAGACTCTTGTCCTAGGGAGATGCATGATACTTCGCCACACCATAGTGTCATTTTGTTCTCCCATTCGAAATCTTCACTTACTTGGTCTTGGGCTTCGGCCGCAAGTCTGCATAACCCTTGTCCTTTTACTAGTTTGGYAGGTTTTATATCTAGATCCAATTCCTAAACTATTTCCATCCAGTTCCCTCTTCCTTCCCCCATTTCTTGCTGGGTAGACAAGGACCAGACTGCAGGGTGCAACAMAATCACTTTAGTGTGGTTCTTGAGGATGTAAGACCTGAAATGTTTTACTGCCTTATATACCGCATAGGCATGTTTGTCTATAGCAGGATAATTGAGCTYAGCTCCTTGAATATTAGTACTCATGAATGACACTGGGGCCTCGTTKTTTTCATCATCCTTTTGAGTCAAAACTGCAGCTAACGATTGGTCGGAAGCGAAAGTATAAAGGAAGAAGTMTCCATTGAAATCAAGACTTCGCAACACCGGGGCTCAGGATATAGCAGATTTGATATTGCTGAAAGCACCTTTTCACTCATCATCCCACTTAAATTAAGAATCCTTGCGAATCATCTTTTGTAAGGGTTTGATGGTTTCCACGAAATCATGAGTGAATTTCCTCACAAAATTGATTTGCCCGAAAAAGGACTGCATAGCTTTCTTGTTATGGGGCAAGGGGAGTTGAGCTATGGCTTTAATCCTCTCTGGGTCTATGCGAATGCATGCTTGATATATAATGTGACCTAATAGCTTACCTTCCTTGACACCAAAGATGGTTTTCTTAGGGTTTAAGGATATACCGTATTTCCTACACCTTTCAAAAATCCAAGTTAAGTGTTGAATGTGCTCTTCTCTATTCTTTGAATACATCGTTACATCGTCTAGATATACTAGTAGACATTTATTGATTGGTCCTCGGAAAGCTACGTCCATGGCCCTTTGGAAGGTTGCTTCTGCGTTAATTAACCTGAAAGGCATTCATTTATAAGCGAAGGTTCCCCTCTTGGTTCGAAAGGTGGTTTTTAAACGGTCTTCCTCCAAAACTAGAACTTGGTTGTAACCTGAGAAACCGTCTAGTAGAGAGAAAATCTCCGAGCCAGACACGGTCTGCAAGAGTTGTTCCATCAACGAGACTGGGTAATTGTACTTTTTTTAAGCTCTGTTGAGGTTCCTAAAATCTACGCATAGACAGATTTCTCTCGATTTTTCCTCACCGGGACAAGTTTGCTACCCATGAGGAGTGCCTAACTTGGAAAATGATCTTGGCATCTAAATGTTTTTTAAGTTCCTGATACATGAGAGGTTCCAGGGATGGGTGATACTTTCAGATATTTTGTTGGAAAGATTTCACTTTGGGTTTTAACGAGATAATGTGTTGAATGATGCGGGTATCATACATTTTCAGATCTCGATAGGACCATGCAAAGACATCTTGGTATTGTCTGAACAATTTGAGATAAGATTTCCTTTCCTCATTGGATATAGTCTTGTTGAGATTCACATTCTTTGGGTTTTCTGAGGTTTCAAGATTTATAGTTTCATGCGGAGGACAAGAGCTACTAGTCTTTTCATTTTTAGGCCCCTTGAATCATTCTTTTAAATCAAACAGTTTTTCTAGATTATCTATACCTTTCAGGATTGTGTGAGACTTTGATTTATCAAGAGGTTGTCATGTCCTAGGATCAGTCTCTGTCGATTTCTCTTGGAACACTTCATCGTCAATAGCCAAATCTTTGAAATTGTCTTGGTTAGTCAGGAAGTTTATGATCTATTCATATCCTTCAAAGACTTTCCAATTAGAAATGTTATTAGGCACCGACGGTTTGTAGAGTAGCTCTACAGTGAATCGGGAGGCTTCATAATCTTCTAGAGGAGACAACCTGGAAGCATCTGTGGCCAAGGAGTCAAAAAGAATATTCATTGCTATGGGGATCGCTATAATATTGAAGGCTTCAACATGTTCTACTAACCTATGTACCTCCTGTTGATATTTCTTTAGGTGAGGAGAATTTCAATGTATAGTATTCCTTACTTGTCTAACGATGATTTTGGAATCTCCGAAAACCTTCAATTCTTTGACATTCAAGTCTATATCTTTCTTTAATCCTTGTACTAGAGCTTCATATTCGACAGTGTTGTTTATACATTCAAATTCTAGCCTACAAGATAGGAAATGATGTTTAACTTCAGGATCAATGAGGATGCACCATGCTCCTGACCCTTCTTGCAATTTAGATCCATCAAAATATAAAGTCCAAATTTGTGAATGACAATTTCCCTTTTCCTTTTCCTCATTAATTTCTTGTTCTCCTATATTTTGTTCTATAATGTCTAGCGTAGGGTCTTGACAAAAAAGGGTGTCTTCTGTAGGTATCGACGATTTCTCTTGAAAAACCATTTCATAGTTTTGAGTGAGGGGAACATCAGACAAGAGAGGAGAAAAGTTTTTGAAGTGATATTCGCAGAAATAATTTCCCAAAATGGGGAAGTTCATGGACGAGGGTTCGTTCGAGGTTTCTAGATCAGTGACTGTGTGTTTCAGATATCTCTCCCTATCAATTATGATCATGTTCTTGTATCCCTTAGGCAACAACTTATCTGGATGTCGAGGAAGGTTATGGAATAGTCCCAGGAGGGCCAAATCATCTCTGGTTAACCAGGGTTGATTGTTCAGAGGTCGGTTCCCCCTTTCATCATTATGGTCATTATTGCCTTCCATATCTTCAGACTCTGAGTTAAACTCCTCCTCTTCCGAGAAATTGTCTAGTTCAGAGACGTCATCGGCTGGCGTTTTGGGTATCAAATCAAGAGGTTCTTGGATTTCGGTAATCGTGAAATATATTAAGTCTTCTACTGAGTGTACAAAAACCTCGTCGAGAGTACTAACCACTGGTCTTCTTTGTTATTTTATTTGAGGGAGTATGGGAGCTAAGGACAACACACCGATCTGTCGGGTGTAGGCTCTTGTAATTCTTATGAATTGATTTACTTCCTTGTGAGCAAGAGCGTAAGGTATTTCAGGGTGAAAAGGTTCTTCCTCGGGCTGGGGTGAGTTACTCATTCTAGGGGTACTCAGTGTGTGTGGGTTGTCTTGGGAATGACTGGCCATGCATGTGGGTTGTTACGAATATGTAGGTTGTTTGAAATGCTATATAAAATACACATTCAACCATTCATTATCAATCCCTCCTTCTAGCACCAATTCTATTAATGGGTCTCAAATCCCTAGTTCAACAGTAGGAACCAAATCCATCACCGAGGCCCAATTAGACTCTGCAACATTTGGAATGGAATGGTTCTCTAGATCTTGCGATCCAACCAATTAATCGATGGGCTTTGACATTTCCTTATGAAGGCTCTTCCCTCAATTTAGACTATCTCTTTTTGTATTTTCTCTTGGATGGGACCGATGTGAGGTGTAAGCCGGTATAAACCAACTTGGAAAAAAATAGAATTAAGTTCTAACTATTGGGGAAGAGGCTGAGCTTGGGATAACCCGCTACTCAAATATGCAGACGACAATTATACCACATGCCTAGTACTAATATGTTAACCATGTGAGCATCCAATTACAGTATGAGATTACTAATTATCAGAAAGAGAACACATATGAAATAAGATAACGACAAGCAAAATAAGTCATCTACCATAATCATTCATCACATAATCACACAACGATTCATCATCTTCATCATTAAAGAAAAGAACAACAAAGCATTGCACCAGATAACTTGACAATAAATTGGACAACTCTTACTTGTTACATCTATTCATGAAACGAGACATGAAATAATTATTCTCTCCATCCACTCACTCATGCATTTGATGAAAATAACTTTGTCTTTGGTCTAGAAGGACTTCTTAATTCATAGTAGCCTCAAAATAATTCTTAACAGCCAGAAAGAAAGAGTTCTTGAAACAACCATCGACCCTTAACTAATTTGTCAATGTCTTTATTTATAATGTAAAGTTTAACTGAAATTAATGGCTAAGTGCAGTTTAAGAAAAACAAAATTCACCATGTGGTGTCCTATACTAACAGTTTCTACATTCAGCCCAATATATCTCTTGAAAAGGATGATTTCTCTCGTACTCAGACCAACTGATAAACAAATCTTCACAAGTTTGGGCCCATGGAAATTTGTGTTGTTCCATCAGAGCCGCATGTATTCCTTTGATGTCCATCGCATGCATCTGGTACTTCACTAGACTAGAGTTCAACTGATGTAGCATGGTTCGAGCTCTAATTGGATGCTCTACAAATCATTGCACTTGCCCTGACCTCACGTCATTCATCTTTTCGAGCTCTTCGGTCCATAACAAATCTTGTTTGGCATGCGACTCAACTACGTCGCTTAGGTCGACGAAGTTGTCGGGGGTGCCGAACTCGAGGAGCCCGATATCCTTTATTACTTTATTAATTTTATCCCAGTGCTTATTGCATTTGATCCCCTGTTCTTAGATTTCTCGGTGTGGGTCCCGAGACATATTAGCCTAGTACTCGGCTGATCGCTTCATGCGATTAAGACTACTTTTGCCTACCGTATGAATGCCATGTTCTTCTTTGTCTCGGCCCTGTTGGACTACACCAATGTACTCGAGTATTTCTACTTCTTGTTGCGCCCTTTCATACCATCGTTCCATATCCTTTCATGTCGCGAGTGCCATGAGACTGCCCTCCTAGAACTCAACTATTTTTGCAGTTAAAAGGTGTCTTTATTTCTTGAACTCATTGTAAACTTCTTCGAACTCGCCTTTAAAGTACATAGTGGTATGCGTGGTGCCTTTATAGTATTCATCTAGATGACGCAAGTGTTCTAGCTCCTTTAGGGTAGCGACTAGCTCCTTTTCATTCCTTTTGTCCCTATCCAGGGTGGCCTCTGAGAGTGCCTTCCCCACACCGATAAGTTCAGTCATCCAGGCGTCTGCCGTGTTTATCAAGTTCTCCTCTGTAGTAACAAAGACTGAGTGATTCAACGTGATCCTTATTTTATTTGCAGTCCTTTTAACGATGGAATTTCTCTTTCGATCATAGGAGATCACATAGATATCTGCTACCTCATCTACGAGCTCAGGTATCTGTTGATTTCCCCATGTGAGTATGTTTCCCAGGCTACCAGTGGTGTATACCTGTTCAAGATCAGGCTCCTGAACTTCCTCGTTGTGCCTCGAAGACTCGATCTCTACCGGTCGCTCGTCTGGGGTTTGAGTATTGAGCGGAATAGCGACGTCGGGCATAGACTTGTTACTTACTTGCTCATTGGGAGCAGAACCGCTGAATTTATTTCGCGGGGATTCTTTCTATGGCTCATCCAATTCGGGCTTGTCCTTCAGATATGCTTCGTTCTTCGATGTGTCAGGTTATTTTGTTTCGAAGCCACTTTCAGCTTCTGTTTCCTTTTGCAAGACCTCCTTTGTTTTCACTTCGGGCTCAAGAGAAGAAGTCTTCTCAAGTCCTTTTTCCTCTTGGACACGCATAGGGTTTTCATGAGATGACTCTACGCTTTCATCGTCACTATATATAGTTATAAGCTTTCTCAAAGGATTAGGCGTGCATGTTTCTACTAACACCCTGCCTGCCTCTGGTTGAGTCATGCTTCCTACCAGTGAATTGACCGATGATGTTGTAGATTCAGGGTCGTCTGACCCGTTGGTGTTACCAAGGTTTGTAAAATCGGGGTTGTTTGGCTCCGTCGGGCTTCCTTCTTGGCTATTGGTTGGAAGCCTAGGTGTTATTATGAGGTCCAAATTATCCTACATCCGCTTCACTAGCAGCTGGGCATGCTGCCACATAAGTACCTCCATCCCCTATACAAATTGAACCTCAGGGGAATCCCTGATTTGTACCAAGGATTCCTGATAAACTTATGTCGCTTCGATGGCTTCTTGGGGATCGCTCATCGCTTCGCCTGGTTTAGATGCTACCCTTCCTTCTCAGGTCCTAAGAATTTATTGAGTCGTTTTCGCCAAGGATGTCGCTTGCTCCTCCCAACTCAAGGCCTTGAATCTAGTTGTTTTAGGATCAACCATCCTTGCTGCCACCTCATTCCAGTCTTGGGAATTTTCGGTGAAAATTTCATCTTCAAACCGATCATGGGCATAAGGCGAACAAGATGATACCTATGATGCATGTTTTAGGACTAGACCCTTGGGATCGTGTTTGCGAAAATGACCAGTCTAGAATCAAAATTTCAATTGACTTAGCCCTTCTTTCTTAGCCTACACGGTGTCCTTGACCATGTAGAAACCAATATGAAACCCATAAGGTATGAAGGCTCGTTTCTTGTATTTTACTAAAGTGGCATTATAGCCTTGCAGAATGGTCTGATAACAATTTTCCCTAACACTAGTCAATTGGGGACATATATGGGTAACATATGGGGTGCCCTGTGGCACCGAAAACCCTGATGTAGGTCTTGCACTCATCTAGATACCAGTGACCTACTTTCGATACAACCTTTTTTTCTTCATCGGACAGCCTTGGGCACTCTTTCTTGAACAACAAGGAATAAATGTGTGCAATAAACTGGTCACAGATAATATAAATGGATTTCTTGTACCTGTTTTCCCATAAGATGCGGAAGTATACATGGACTGGGGGCTCAGAGGAGTGCCAGTTTAAGTTCATTGCATAAATAATGTTCCTATCGCAGATGACATCCAACAGATATGAGGCCATGTAGAAGGAAAGGGCGTCTTCCTCTTTCAACATCTAGGCTTGTCGTATGCAAGTGCTCAGTTGTTTGGAGATGATGGCACCCCAATTGAAGCTCATGCCTAAAATGGCTACCGTATAATCTAAAGGCGTCCAATCCTATGAAAACAGGGAGCAATATTTCTCCCCATGCAATCTGCAGAGGAGAGCCATCAGGTATAGTTATGGCTTCCTTAGCTTAGTCGTTGGGCACCAGTTGAAGGTCTGGTTGGTGAAATTTTTATATTCTCTCCACCAAGATGCGATAATCTTGTTGGTGTCGTGCTTCTGATAGAAACTCAAAACAAATTCAGTGCTTAAACGTTCCTTCGGTTCCCTGAGTTTGTAGTAACTCTGAACTTCTACTGGGAGGAAAACCCTAACGCATCCTCCATTTTCATCGTTAATTAAAAACCTCTGTGCATTGGTGTGATCAATAAGCCATTTCAAGATTTCGATGCAGGGAAATACCAGAGTCCTGCTTTCCACCATGTGTAAATAGGCCTTGGAGACATGCGGGATAACTTCATCGTCGAGTCTTCTCGTATCAGGATCATTGTGTGGGGTATACTCGGGGGGTTCTTCCTTCTTGATTTTCTTAAAAAATTCTTCCCAGCGAGGGAATACTATTTTGGCCCCAATGTTCGCCTCTATGTCTCCAAAGGCCAGGGGTTGTACGAAGGCCTTCTTGGTGGTTGTCTTAATGATGGGCACTGGTTTTGGAGAAAATTCCAATTGCTTCACAACTGTTGGGGAGGAACCTTCTCCCACCTCTGGTTCTTGCAGCTTTGGCGCTCTTGGGGATTTCCTGGTGGTTGGTTTCTTTGGAGGCATCATTCCTGAAACTAAAAATGGTCCTTTAACATGCATATAGAGTAGCGTTGGGTGGAAACATATGAAATGAAGTGTAAAACACCATGAGCCGATACATACCTATAATGCTTGCTAAAATTGTTGTTTAATACTCACTGAACCTTGGAAGCCTTCTTTGGATTGCTACTATTGCTCCTCTGTGTGCTCTGAACTCCTTGCCGCACAAAATAGGTTCATACACAATGACTCAAAAGAATATAACGTGAGAGATCCTATCAGTCGTATCAATCAGTTAATACGAGTGATGAATGCAATTCAAAACAAACTATTGTCGGATCTCTACAAATAAATTCTAACTTGGTTGACAACGGAGGCATGGAGGGAGATGTGTTGTATCGAAAGGCTTAAACGGTCCCTTTTGATTTGCGCATGAATTAGAAACTAATGCATGATCCACAAATTAACTAACATTTAAAATGTGTTGTACCTAACATATCTTAGGGCTAAAATGTCTCATCACATCGTGTCTCTCTGGTGGACATATTGGGGATCGGTGATATCCTTGTGTATTTTTCCGTTGGTTTCCTCCTGAGACAACCTCCGGTGCCGAAAGGTATCGGGGATCGGTGATCAGGGATAGTTCGAGCGTGTTTTTTTCTTTGCGGGTTATCACCTTCGTAAATATCCGATGTCAAAAACATTTTGGGAGTCGGTGATCAGTGATACCAATCTTTTACTTGTGTGACGCTTACTCTTCTCGTTTTTCTGTCGATGTCGAATGGATCGGCCTTCGACGATATATTTAGTGAATATTATTCGCGGAAACGAGAGACCTCCTTCTACTGACGCCGGTGAAATTCAACGCTTGACTATTTTGGTTTCCTCAAGCAATTTTCGTCACTTTTAATCTTTCCCGATGTCGAATTTCGTAAGCGCGTTGGGAAAAACTTTAGACTATCGATTCCTTAAGTAAATGTTAGTCCCCTTTTAAAGTTGAGATGATTTTCACATGTTCGAGCAGACTTTAAATGACTCATTATGAAAACATAAATGATAAGCACAAGCAACAGTTTCATACTGACGCACAATCAAACAGTGCGAAAGATCAAGTGGTACCCAAAAACTAAAAAATTGACATAGACCTTTTTAGGGTGTGTTGAGTGCTCAATAGAACGCATGCACATTCTTTTTAATTCCATTTTTTTTTGGGCAGGATTGACAATGTGTATGCTAACTTGGTTTCCTCGGATTTATGTTCAGGATGAAAAACCTAGTTGTTAGGTCTGCAAACTGATAAAAATATCCAATTCTGTAAATACCTCTTTATATCTCTATTTTTGACATTATTTTTCTATAGGCTACATAATTCAGATGTTGACAAAACTATATACATAAATAGAGTGAACTATGTAGATTCCAAATATGTAGTTTTTTTTATTTTTTTAAATTAATATTTTTTACTATTTTTAATATATTTTTGTCTTCACATATATTAAAATCCTAGAATACATACCTAGCTATACAAAACTATATACATAAATAGAGTTAACTATGTAGATTCCAAATATGTAGTTTTTTTTTTAAATTAATATTTTTAATCTATTTTTGTATTCACATATATTAAAATCCTAGAATACATACCTCTCTTATTTATGCTATAAATTTTTGTGGGCTTAACTCTTAACTTGAACGAACAAAAGGCCTTGTAATTTCAAGGATATATTGACTTTGATAATTTAAAAAAGATATAAATTAATATTATAAATTTCCAAAAAATACACCGCACTACGACAATGGGTTCTCTACAATTATATGCATGCATGAACAAAGACATATACCTTATATTGTGTTGGAAAAATAACATACCATTGTTAGAAAAAATCAAATTTCACAAAGTTATTCATAATTTCTATGATAAAAGTACCTTTCAATTTCCTACTTTTCATATTCTTACACAATATTCAAATTCATTGTAAAAGTACCTTGAATAATCCCTCCAAGTTAACATTTCCATGTTTGCATTTCTACTAACAGGTCACGATAGACCATCATTAGCTTGCACATACATGCATATATTGGCCATTAATGTATTATGTATATATATTGGTCATTAATGTGTTATGTTATTACATAAGTATATATGTATATTATCCTCTATCATTGGAGTATGATTACGAATGAGTTGGTTTAAGAATTTAACCACTGATATCTAATGTTAATCCAATGAGTGAATGAAAAAATGTTATAATGTCATTTAGGAAATGAAGAGATATTATTTTAAGTGTCGGGGACTTCCAATACAAGTACCTGGGAAGATTACCCTGTCATGAAAGTACCATGATGAGTAAAAAAATAAAAATTAGATAACCAAGTGTGAACAAAATTTAAATAAGAGTCTTACAAGAAAAATTCATGATTATAACTATATAATTAATCTTGCAAATGTAGAATTAAAAAAAAATGATGCAAAGAGTCGTTACATTAGATGCTCTTCAAATCCTGCAAATCTTTGAAAAGACCCTCTACATGCACATTCTAGTGGTCGAACGGTTGAGACTCACTTGGGCTTCCAAAACATGTGTCATCTTGCGATCGGCTCGACCTCTCCACATGTGGCTTGTCCTCTACTCTTTAAGTCTATGGTGGCCTTCAATGTCCCCTAGGGATTTAAACTCTAGCTCTGTATTCTATCATTGGTGTCTTTCTTTTCATCATCCTCGACCATAGCTTTGATACCAACCAAGTGATCTTTCACTACTCAACTCTTAGCACATTACAATGGAGTATCACTAGCCCTTTAAAGAATTTCATTACATCTAATCCAGAAGCTCTAAAACCACGAGCTACCAAAACCATATGCTTGAAACCACCACTATTGACCTTGCAACTTTAACTCTTTCACCTAGTTAAGTTTAATTTAACAACTTTTCATTCCCATAACTACAATTATATATATAATTGTCTATATATTTAGATTATATTTAACTTCTAATTTAACATAACATAATGTCAAAAACAATATCACAAAACCAAAACTATGCACTTGAAAATTTAAGTAAAAATAAATTGGAATATTATAGTGGTAAAATTAAAAATCAAAATAAATAAATTTAGTTCTTAAGCCTTAGTCTCATACACCAATTTAGTGTCTAAAAATTACATTATTATTATTATTATTACATAATTTAATATCAAAATATATTTTTATTTTAATGTGATTGTTAGAGAGTTGCAGTGCAGTTGTTGTATAAGCGCATAACCTAGTCGTTTACATACATGTGGTTTCCAAATGGTGTAAAGGAAGGCCAAAATTTGGAGTGCATGAATGAACGATCATTCTCCATCAATGAAATATGCAATGGTACTCTACTACTAAATCTTAGTCTAGAAAACAACATGGGAGGACCTTCCTATTGAAGGGATTAGCAACCCAATTTAGAAACCAAAAAGTGAAGTTTGCTACAATGGAGGCCCTTCCTCTTGAAGCAATTAGCAACAGAATCTACAAACAAAAAAATTAAATTTGCTAGAGCACCCTCACCTTACCTTGATCCGAGCTGGCCACATGGATATCTGCATATGGCACTGGTCTCATCTTTTCTCTTTACAAGTGAAAGAGTTTATAATATTTTTTTTAAATGCAATTCATTTTGTTTTTCCTCTGCCTGCTCACTTTTCTCTAGGCCTGACTAAACGAATTCATACTCATGAATAGTGAAAATTTATTTTTTTGTAAGCATTTGTAAAGATCGAGATTCAAGTTATAATATAGTTCATGGAATGGAGAGAGTGATGGGACAAAGGTTATGAAATAATCTGACAAAAGGAATTATGTGCTCACAAAAGAGTCACACCCAGAAAATGTAGATCCTAAAAAACTAGTAAACAAAAATGATAGTATTGACAAAAATTTGACCACCAACAATAGAACTGCAGGTGCAAATAGTAAAATTGCTTTGTTTTTGAAAACTATTGTCTTATGCTTTATTTCTGAAAATAAAAGAGATACAGAGTACCTTTGTTACAGACTGTAAATAAACAAAGGGAAACAAAGCATCCTCTGATCCACAAGGTGCCAAAGAAAGGCCTCTACAATAATACACAGAGAGACTTTCTCAAACAAAACATACATTCAAAAACTATATATGCAGAAAATAAACCTATCATTTAAATAACAAACTGAAAACCCAATGCATCGGATAAGGAAGGACAAACATGGCAGCAGTTGATCAACAAGTGGCAGGGTTAGTTTCACAGCTGGAAATAGTGAGGTTAATGCATGCCAAAAACTTAGCATCACGTTTTTCAGTCTCCCCCTTGATGTCAAGTTTTTGGATTCCTAGCAGTGATCTGAGTTTCTCCAATCGATCCTTTGGAAGAGACTTAGTAAAAATGTTGGCAATATGATATTCATATTTACAAAATTCAAAAGAGATAAATTCTTGTTGGACAAGCTCTCTAATGAAGTGATGTCGAATGTCAATACGTTTTCTCTTGCTATGATATACACGATTCTTTTTCATGGAGATAGTGCTTTGATTGTCACAATAGACTTTGATTGGATTATTGACTTTCATTCCCAAGTCTTCAAACAATATTTCCATCCATATAACTTGTGTACATGTTGATGACGTTGCAATATACTTTGCTTCAACTGTGGATAAATAAACAATAGGTTGTTTTTTGTTGCTCCAAGAAACAAGATTTCCTCCAAAGAGAAAATCATATCTTGAAGTGCTCTTTTGATCATCTAAGCAACCTATCCAATCTGAATCTGTGTATGCTACGACATTGGAATCATTAGTAGCACTATAAAACAATCCAAAATATTTTGTACCATTTACATATCTGAGAATTATTTTGGCTTCCCGCCAATGAGTCACATGAGGTTGATGCATCAACCTAGCAACCAGACTTACAACAAACATGATGTTTGGTCTAGTGGTCGTCAGATACATAAGACTCTCAATCAAAGATCTATAAAGAGTGGAATTACAAAGTGGAGTTTCATCTTCCTTCATCAATTTACTCCCAACAACCAAGGGAGTACTCACAGGTTTACAACCATGGATGTTAAACCTCTTCAACAAGTCTTCAACATATTTGGATTGCTAATGGATATACTTGCAACTATTTGTTCGATTTGCATACACAAAAAATATTTCATTTCTCCTGAATTAGACATCTCAAGTTCAGATTTCATTGTCTCTTTAAACTCCTTCACAAGTGAGGGAGAGGTGCTCATAAAAATTAATTCATCTAAATATAAGCAAACAATGATGAAATCTGATCCCACAACCCTTTTGTACAAGGTACTTTCAGAAGGACATTTATCAAAGCCATGATCATGAAGATAGTTATCAATTCTAGAGTACCAAGATCTAGGGGCTTGTTTAAGACCATAAAGAACCTTTTTAATCCTATAAACCTTATCTTCTTTACCTTTAACAATGAAACCTTGAGGTTGTTCAAAATAAAATTCTTCCTTCAAATATCCATTTAAGAAAGCATATTTGGCATCCATCTGATAAACTGTCAACTTTAACTGACATGAAATGGAAAAAAAAGTTCTTACTATTTCAAGTCTTGCTACAGGAGCAAACATTTCCTCATATTCAATGCCTTCTTGTTGAACATATCCTTTTGCAACTAAACGTGCCTTATACTTTTAAATACTCCCATCCATATTAAATTTTAGCTTGTAAATCCACTTTACGCCAATAGTGAATTTCTCTTGAGGAAGATCAACAAGCTCTCATATATCATTTTTTTCGATCTGTGAAATCTCATCTTCCATGGCTTGCACCCATGGTTCATCAGTGAAAGATTATTTAAAATTAAAAGTTTCAACATGGGCAGAAGCAAAAAGAGCAAAATTGTCACCAACATACCTAGATGTCTCATATATCTCTTTCAAACTTCTTGTTTTTCTAGGAGTACTAGATGGAGGTGTTGTTTGAGTATCAACTTGAGATCCGGTTGATGGAGAAGATGAAGATGAATTTGATGGAGAAATCCTTGAAGGTGAGCCTGCATTTCTTACAACAGAGGGATGCAAATATTGATCATTATTATCAAAAAAAAAATTCAATATGTGGGGTAAGCTCTTTATCTTCTCCTTCATTCTTCTGATAAACTCCCCCTTCATCAAAGATCACATCTCTACTAATATAAAGTTTATTAATAAGTGTATCAAAACACCTATAAGCCTTGATTTCTTATGAATATCCAATGAAAATACATTTCATTGATTTTCCATCTAATTTATGTCTTTGTTTTTGCAGGAATGTGAACAAAGCATGCAAACCCAAAAAATTTCAGATGAGAAATGGTTGGTTTTCTAAAAAACCAAGCTTCATAAGGAGTAGAATTTTTTACCATCTTTGTAGGAATTATGTTGAGGATATATGCAACTGTATGGACTACATCTGCCCAATACATATTTGACAAACTCTTTTCTTTTAACATACGTCTACCCATCTCTACAATTGTTTTGTTTTTTCTCTCTGCTACTCCATTTTGTTGAGGAGTATATGCAGTAGTTGACTCCTTCTTGATGCCATGTAAATTGAAAAATTATTTGAATTCATCAGAGGTGAATTCTCCACCTCGATCAGTTCTCAAGACTTTCAAATAGTATCCTGATTGCGTCTCAACAAGTGCTTTAAATTTTTGAAAGCAACTAAAAGCTTGAGACTTCTCACTTAAGAAATAGACCCAAGACATACTTGAAAAATCATCTACAAAGAGAATAAAATACATATTCTTTCCAAGAGATAAGGTCTGCATGGGGCCAAAAATATCTACATGTACTAAGGCCAAAGGTTCACTTTCTCTAAAATGATGTTGGGGAAATATGTCTCTATGTTGCTTCCCTACTGCACAACCTTCACATATCTTATTATTTGGTTCTATGAATGAAGAAAAACCTTTTACAAAATTATTCTTTTGCATGAAAGAAAGAGATCCAAAATTAAGGTCCCCAAAACTTTTGTGCCATAACCAAGAATCATCAACCGAGGCCTTCAAGAAATCTACTTTTGGTTCCATACTTAACAAAAACATCCTATTATCTATCATAGGAACTTTGGCAACAAGGCCTTTGTTGTTAAAAATCTTACAAAACTTTCCTTCAAAAACAGTCTTGTAGTTTTTAGAATTTAGGTGCCCTATGCTAATCAAGTTATGTTTTAAACTTGGAACAAACAAAGTATCATGTATATACATAATACTTCCATTTTTAAATTTTATGGCAAGGGTACCTTTTCCCCTTACTTTTGCCTCATTATCATTGCCAAAGTTTACTTTTCCCTTCACACTCTCATCCAACTTCACAATCAGGTTTTTGTTTCATGTCATATGATTTGAGCAACCAGTATCTAAATACCATACAAAATCATCTTTGGCATCAAAAATTTTACATGTGAGAAACAAAGTTTGAGAGTTCTCAACTTCATCTTTACTAAAATTTGCTTGAGAGGTGTCTCTTTTATTCTTAAAACAATATCTTTCAAGGTGACCATCTTTATTACAATAGTTGCAATGAAAGTTACCTCTCCCAAGGCTGTTGATTCTTCCTCTACCACGACCACCTCTTCCTTTGGCTCTTCCACGACCTCTACCTTCTCTATTTGATGATGAAGAAAAAGTAGAAGTATCATTCATGGTAGTAGAATATTGTTTCTTCTTGTCAGCAACCTTGAACTTTCTTTGGAAATCTTGATCTAGAGGTTCCTCATTATTTTTCAACCTTTCTTCATGTACTTGAAGGCTTCCAAATATATCAACAAGAGTTAGTTGTGATAAATCCCTTGACTCCTATATAGCAATAGTGACTGGATCAATTTTTATAGGAAGACTTCTCAAAACGTTTTCAACAATCCTCCCATCCTCAAGAGATTCACCATGAGCATGAATAGAATTCACAATATTTTGAACTCTAGTAATAAAAGATTCAACTCTTTCGTTTTCTTTCATAGAAAGAGATTCAAAATCTCTTCTTAGCATTTGGAGCTTGACAACTTTTACCTTTATGGATCCCTTGTATGCCTTCTCCAAGGTTTCCCAAGCATCACAGGACTTACTACATTCTACAAACTTAGGAAAAACTATGATGTCAACTCCAATTTGAAGGATGAACAAAGCTTTGGCATCCTTTTTCATGTTCTCCTTCAACTCTTCCTTTTGATCAACAAAGACAACATTGTAGGCAGCCTGATCAGCTGGCTCTGGGTAACCTACAGAAACAAGAACTCATAAATCTTGTGTGATGAGCAATGTTCTCATCTTTAGACCCCAGTACTCATAGTTTTCCCCACCAAAAAGAAGAATCTAGTACTGTACAACATTATAATTCTGGGCCATTTCTCGTTAAAAAAAAACGTTGTAATCAACCTATGCTCTGATACCAAATGAAAGAATTTGACAAAAGGAATTATGTGGTCACAAAAGAGTCACACCCAGAAAATGCAGATCCTAATAAACCAATAAACAAAAATGATAGTATTGACATAAATTTGATCACCAACAATAGAACTACAGGTGCAAATAGTAAAATTTATATGTTTCTGAAAACTATTGTCTTATGCTTTATTTCTGAAAATAAAAGATATACAGAGTATCTCTATTATAGATTGTAAATCAACAATGGGAAACCAAGCATCCTCCGATCCACAAGGTGCCAAAGAAAGGCCTCTATAACAATACACAAAGAGACTTTCTCAAACAAAACATACATTCAAAAACTCTATATGCAGAAAATAAACCCATCATTTAAATAACAAATTGAAAACTCAATGCAATGGATAAGGAAGGACAAACGTGGACATAGTTGATCAACAAGTGGAAGAGTTAGTTTCACAGCTAGAAATAGTGAGGTTAATACATGCTGAAAACTTAGCATCACGTTTTTCAAGTTCACGAGAGAGATAAAAAAATTGACACAGATGGCACCACTTGTGAGAGAATTTTGGGTGTGTTGGGTGTATGTTATAAATTAGTTGACAACTGCAAAATAGATATATATTAAAGATAGAGA
This sequence comes from Picea engelmannii, assembly GCA_009831015.1. Taxonomy (NCBI): domain Eukaryota; kingdom Viridiplantae; phylum Streptophyta; class Pinopsida; order Pinales; family Pinaceae; genus Picea; species Picea engelmannii. The sequence goes on along the minus strand of ML810797.1, from coordinate 215,811 downwards.
TCATCTAGGTTATTTAAAGGTCAGTCTCATACATTCAAGGGATTCTTTTCACTTCCATGGCCTTTCAATAATCATGTTACTAGTTTTGTTCAGACACCATTCCAACCAGGCATGATGTTCCTATGCTTGTAATTTAGAGGTTGAGGGGAAAAAAGAAATAAGTGGGATATTTTCTCATCTGCATGCAATTGAGGTGTTCCTGTTTTACATAAAAGAGTTGGATGATGTAAACGCATATGCCACTGAATTTTATGTATTTTTATGTTGAAGACTATAAGCTCAATCCATTTTATTCATATTCGCCTTTTCTTTTCGAAGCTTTGCTTCATTCTTTTAATTTTTGGCATGGACGATCTTTGCATAAGAGATTTTGACACTTCAACAAGGCGTTGGATAGTTGTTCTATGAAATGGATTTTTTTGCCGGAATCCGATGATATAATTTACACGTATCACTATTTTTTGTTGTTCATAATTCATTTTTGAGTGCATAAATGGATTCAACGTGCTGAAAAAATTCCAGGGCACTCAGATTCTATAGAAATAATCACTTAAATATACAAATCCAACAATTTCTTGCCAGATTTTGGGTAAATATCCCTGGAAAAAATATTCATTTCGTAGAATATTTAGCCTACGACCTTTGACAATAGTCTCTATATGCTGGTACCCACCTAATGAATGATTAATGCCAACACCCTCATTTATGCTTTCATCAAATGAATATACAGTTTTGTTAGCATATTTCTATATATGTACATAAAAATAGGTGCACATTTTTAAAGTTTAGAATCGATCAGTACTCTGTAGTAGTTCAAATATGTGTAGCTTTTCATGTGGAGCTTCTTTTGAAAATCATTTTAAAGATTGATGCAAATTAGCACGGTGGGAGAACATTTTGCAAACTTTATATTTTTTAAATTTAAAATCTAACATATGCCATTACATTGACATATCCACATATTTGGATCTATAAATGAGAAGTTACAATATCTTATGTGACATATTCTTATCACCAGGTACTGACAGGATCGAAAATCCAATCTGCTAAGCGTGGCAGCCGACATCCGTTTGCTATGTATTGAAAGCCTCTGCATTGCATCTTCAATGTCTGATTTGTCTTAAATCTGTGAACATTGGTCCCTGAAAGTAGCTGTGTTCTAAGTATTAAAATGGGAGAGTAGAGTATTAAAACTGGAGAGTAGAGTATACTACACAAAAATAATGAATTACTGAATAATTATATTTACAATACATTTGGACTCTATTATATAGAGTGCATAGGATGTTATCACATCTAACTTATTCCAAATACAGAAGGATGGGTTCAGGGAATATCTCAACAACACACCAAACAAGGATCTCTCAAATCCAACTCTCAAACAACCTCCTAAGAATAAGAACACACAAATCACATAGAGATTGATTCTACTTCTCAATACATTAGCAAGGATATTAGATAAGTAGGAATATATATTCCAACACTCTCCCTTAATGAATACTTATCTAAATATCTATGTGGTCATATCTTCATCATTGTCAGGGCTTCAATCTTTCGAACTTTCTTCTGCTTCCTCTTGTACCTGCATCCGATTATTGACGTCCATATAAAAAACAATCCATCTACCAGAATACATGGGTCATCATTCGTTGTAACCACCGGTCCTCTAGGAATGCTTTTCAACTACATGGTTCATCAATGTTAAACTCTCTCTTAATCATAACTTGGTCCATCACATTCTGAGATAAATCCATCTCACATTCCCCCCTTAATTGAAGACTCAATTTCTCCGACTCCACATCCTCTATAAGCATAAGATGATAACTATGTGTGAATGCCTTAATAGAAGGGCTTACAACAACAAACATGGGGAACTAACTTGCCTATTACGAGGCAATACAACTTGGACCAAAAAACTGGGGTGTCGGGTACAACCGATCATGCACCCTCTATAACATTTCAATCATGTATAGAAAACGACACACAAATTATCATAAATCCAAAGCCCACTAACATTATTTCATTATTCACCATGATACACATAACCACTTATACCATTAAGGGAAGCTTGAATGACATAACTATGCATACCTTCAAATAAAACATATCAATAACAATACTTGTTAAATCGCCACTCAATCTCACTTTTTTCACTCAAATAGGAGGTTGTGTGAGTCCGACGTAATGGGCATGTACACCTCACTTCGCTATAACACCTCCATGCTTACGCAACAACAATCCTTCTTCACCCAAAGTTCCACAGAGGGCTCTCTTTCTGTAGTGGCCAAAGCAGCATCTCACGCTCCACACAACAGGTTTAACCAAAACTCTCCAATGCCAGCTATATCAAATTTCGGGTGACTCCTCCAGGACAGTGACGACCCTATACACTCGCTTTGATAACACACTTTCTTAGACTTCACACGAGCTCACGCACTTCGACTTCCATATAAGAGGACTTCCACATGATTTCAAAAAACACTATCTACTGCAAATCAAATATGTGAGAAACTCTCCATGGCTTGATGATCCGAGATCTTTTCTTCGTGACTTATAAAGAATTGCATTAAATGAGCATAAATTAAAGTGCACCATTAAAGAAGAGAAAAATAAAAAATGAAGAAACAAAAGCATCAAATATGAACACAAAAACTCGATAGTGAAGTTCGTCCCTCGTGGACTACGTCTCTGGGTCCTGCTCTCAAATGGGTAGGCTATTTCATTAGCTCAACAAAAGAATTTGGCAAAATACATAAGTATACCTCATGCTAAAATCAAGATGTAGAAATAATGCTCAGATAAGAAAATATACAACACCACTAAATTCGTGGCGTTGAATTACCCAAAAATGATTGTCTCCATGCCTCGATCCAACTCTGGCACTCTCAGGCCCAAGAAGAATTCTCTCTTGATTTTTGTGCCCTCTGCAACCTGCAATAA